>PVJX010048872.1:0-11302 GCA_004027295.1 Dolichotis patagonum
CAAGTAGTAGTAGTTGTTATTTAATGTCCCTCCTATTAAAATGACCTTGGCTTTTTAAGTTTGCATGTGTGCCAATAAAAAAGTGTCTCATTGGAGGCTCTGCACAAAGCTAATTTTAACCATGCCCCTTTCAGCAATGTGGGGAAATAGTAAAAAAGTGTTTATCTTCAGTGTGGGAGGGTCTATTATTCTGCTAACAATGCCTTTGCTACCAACATGATTGCTATTTCTGTTAACAAAAGATTACTAAGTACTAAGGTACTCTCTAGTTCAGGCTGGTCTCAACTCATGAGTATCCTTCTCCTCAGCCTCCTGAGTGCTAGGATTACAGGTGTTTGCTACCATGAGAGGCTTGACAAGGGAGATATTAAAAGATCTTTGTGCATCACACAAGCAGCAGTTCCACAAGAGAAACAAACAAAATTAAAAATAATAATCATTGAATGTGTATAAATGCGTGTGGGTTTAAAATTTTAAACGTCTTCAAAATATACTAAACAATCCTGTATCACAATTGTAAAGTAGCTGGTGAGCCTGAGTTGATATGTCTACATGTGACTTTATAAGTACTCTTTGTTGTCTATTAAACAACAATAATGCAAATGTCTCCACAAGCAAAACCCATGATAAGTTTAACCACTTAATACACATAACTAGGACCAGTACAAGCATTATGTGGTGAAAAAATTGGCTGCTAACAGTAATCAATTATTTTGGCTAGTATTTTTCAAACAATTTAGACTGAAGGGTTTTTTCCCTCTTGAAATGTCCAGATATTTACAAATTCTACATAAGCTTTTATTGAGGTGTGGCTATCTAATGAAGGCTGAAGGCTGTGCCTCTACTGTATATGCAAAAAGAAAAAAGAAACAAAAAAGGCACACTTGGATGAGTTAAATAAAGACAAAATGAAAATGTTGTCTGTAATTCTTTCCCTTTTGTGGTACTAAGCATGGAACCCAGGGCTTCATTCATACCAGACAAGCTTTCTACCACTGAGTCAAAACCACAGCCCTGTAATTTTCATCTTTACCTCTTTTCAAAAGCATACAGGGGAGATTCTCTTTATTATTATTTTATTATTTGGATCTTTCAGACAGCATCTTGCTATGTGGTTCAGGGTGACCTCAACTTACTATCTAGTCCAGGCTGGTCTCGAACTCATGAGTATCCTTCTCCTCAGCCTCCTGAGTGCTAGGATTACAGGTGTTTGCCACCATAAGAAGCTTGACAAGGGAGATATTAAAAGATTTTTGTACATCACACAAGATTATAGATAATTAAATGTATATCCATACAACATCATCCTTAAGGTGCATTTTACAACTTTCAGGGCATTCTAAAGCAAAGTTGGTATTTCTCTGTAATTCAGCATGGCCTCAGTATAAATTAGAGGGAGTAAATGGACATGTCCTCAAACTTGATTTATTTTGTAACAAGAGCAGAAACTAAAGATCCTACCTGACAACCTAAAACTCTTCTTTCTCTTTTCCCCTTCCAACTTTTATTGGTTTAACTCTATGGTATTAGAGTAACTAGAGTATTGTGAAAAATTTGTTATGATTTAAATAAAAATAATAAGTGTTAATTGGTCTCCCCCTAGGGAAAATTCTGACTAATCTATTTATAGTTATGAACCTCAAACTAAGAATCTTGCTTTGTTGCATAGTCTTTTAAATGATCAGTTTGTGACTCTGGTTAAATAAACAACTAGTATTCTTATATTTCACACCATATGTATACCTGAGACTAGGGATGTAGATGTATATGCATCTGAGGAATACATATGATGTATGTCTGAGCTCTGTCAAAATGTAATAAAGTAAAAAAAATGTATAAAGCATATAAAGATATGTAAGTTTAATGCATACAAGCTAATCAGTAAATGCTCTTTTATTAATATGCATTACATCTAGACTTTAAACATGTAAGATGATCAAAACTTTATGATATTGCTGCTCTTTGTATTTAGTACAATTCAGTTCTACCACTCTTTTTTTTCTTTTGAGACAAAGTCTCCCTATGTAGTTCAGGCTGGCCTTGAACTTGCTGTGATTCTCCTGCCTCAGCCTCCCAAGTGCTGGGATTATAGGCGTGCACCACCATGCTCAGCAGTTTTGCCAATCTTTAAAATTTGATCTATACCGGGTGTCAGTGTTAAGTGGTGAAAGGACTTTGATGAAACAAGCATTTGTTATTGTTTAAATGAGATAAACTAGTTCACTGGATAATAAATCTATTAGTGGTCATTAACACTGTTTCCTAAATTTGTAGGTCTAATGCTATCCTTTAACTCTTGTCAGTGCTGTTCTTCTATGTAGACTGTTAAAGGATTCTAAATTTCCCCTCACAAGGAAAAACTAAACTGTACATGGTGGCACATGCTTGTAATTCCAGCACTTTGGGAGGCTAAGGCACAAGAATCAGAAATTGGAGACCAGTTTAGGCAATTTGTAACTTAGCATGACCCTATCTCAAAACTAAAAATAGATAAAAGGGATGGGGATGTAGCTCATTGTGAAGGCCCTGGGCTCAGTCATCAGTACCACAAGGAAAAAAAAATGTAAATGCTAGGTCAATATGCAAGAAACTTCTATGCAGCTATGATACTGATTATTATTGACTTCTTTATATGTTAAATGGATTTATGTTCCATAGAATCATTTTAAAATACTAAATTTGGCTGGACATGGTGGTACACGCCTGTAGTCCCAGCGCTTGGGAGGCCAGGCAGGAGTTATTACTGTGAGTGTGAGGCCAGTCTGGGCTACTTGAGTTCAAGGCCAGCCTAAATACATAGGAAGAAACTGTCCAAAAAGAAAACAAAACAAAAAAACCCCAAAAACAAAGTTTAAGTAAAAAATTTATATAGATATCCTCCAAACTAAAATTGTAATGATAGACTTTTTCAGGGTTATGTGTTCCTAATTGTTTTTGACTATCATCTTTGAGCAAATATAGTAAGGAGAGGCTGAAGGCCATGGTATAATAATGCCATTCATCATGTGGTCTGAAAGTTCTGTATATCAGAGAAGTAACTAGATTGTTTTGTCAGTTGCTAAAAATTTTCCTCAACCTTTTAACCATACAGTAATTATTCTAAGGAACATTTGTAGTCTTTTTTTTACTGTTTTGGTTTTTTGAGGCAGGGTCTCACTATGTAATGTAGGCTGGCCTTGAACTCCCTTAGGTAGCCCAGATTGGCCTCAGGCTCACAGCGATCTCCCTGCCTCAGCCTCCTGAGTGCTGGGATTATAGGCATGTGCCATCACACATGGCATTCTAAGGCTTTTTGTTAGCCACAGTTTTGATATTTGCAACTAGATTCATCAGAATTTTAACAACATGTACTTTTTGATGAATGTAGACTTTTTTTTTGGAGGGAGTACCAAGGATTGAATTTATGACCTCGTGCTTGCCAGGCGGGCACTTATGCTGCTGAGCTAAATCCCTAACCTGGAAGTAGACTTCTTAATCATGTTTCTTGACTCAGGACTAGTATACTAACAGCATTTATTTTTGCTGTTATTGTTTTTGTTTTCTATTTTCCTTGTAAAACGTTATGTGTTAACTGTCTGTAGACATACGACTTATAACAACCTGAGCAGTACTTCAAAATTATAATTACCACTCATAAGATAGACAGTTTAGGACACCGACTGGCTTTCTGTACCTTTGTTTGCATTCCTCTCTGGGCAATGCACTTTATCTTTTGTTTATTTAATGACTACTGTGTCTTTTAACTCTTACCTTCCTTTTAGGACTCCTGCCTGCATTCTCCTTTGAGCATCATCCTTTGACAATATTTTTTTTCTTTTGGGTTTTTTAGGTTTTTTTTGTTTGTTTATTGAACTAATAGTAAGACCATGTCTCAAAAAATAAATTCACCCCTCAATAGCATAGTTATATTTCAAGTGCTGGATAACTATGTACGGTTGCCATACTAGACTATGTATGGTTGCTGAGACAGGAGGATTTCCATGAGCTCCAGGCTAGCCTGAACTAATAGTAAGACCATGTCTCAAAAAATAAATTCATCCCTCAATAGCATAGCTGTAATTTCAAGTGCTCAATGTCTATGTATGGTTGCCATACTAGATTACAGGTTACAAACCTTGCCATCATTGCAAAAAGTAGTAATAGTGTTGATCTAGATAATTATTTCTTCTCTCATTTCAATTTGATATTACACACACACACACACACACACACACACACACACTGATTTTCCACCATGTTCTAAAATTTGTGTAGTCATAGCGGTCATTACCAAAACACAATTACTATTATGTTTATTATTTGTAAGGTATTCAAAACCTGGCAAGGAAAAAACTTCAAAGTGAGATGAAGCTGGGTGTGGTGACATATGCCTGTAATCCTAGTACTCTGGGAGGCTGAGGTAGGAAGACTGCAAGTTTGAGCTCAGGCAGAGCAATTTACAGACTTTGCAAGACCCTGTCTCAAAGTTTTGAAAGAGGCTCTGGGAGGATACAACTCAGTGTGCAGGCCTTGGGTCCAATCCCCAGTACTGAGCGAGAGATCCAGGCATGGTACACAGGTCTATAATTCTACCATTCAGGAGGCTGACAAAGGAAGATCTTGAATTTGAGGTCAGCCTGAATTTCATAGGAACACTGTCTCAAAAAACCAAAACCAAACCAAAAAACCCAAAATGAAATGAAACATAACAAAAATAAACAAAAATAAGAGAGTATTTCCATATTAAGGACTGCAGAAAGGCTTTATGGAGACACTCTCATTTTAAACTGAGCATTTTAGGATGGAGAGAATTGGAATGAACGGGGAAAATCTTGGGAAGGCAGAGAAAACAGCAAGAGTATAAGTCAAAGGTGGAAAAATACATACAAAATACCAAGTTATTTAGTTTGCTTAGAATGTATGGCATAGGGCTGGAAGTAAAGATCAGTAGCCCTGGGTTAGGGTCTCCAGCACTAGGGGGTTGGGGTGGATGGTGTACAGCATCTGAGTCTACCACTGTGCTACATTTGTAGCCCCTGAACAAATACTTTTCAGGCACCTATCTTATTTAAGGCTCTATGCTAAGCACAGGGGATACAGCAATGAACTATGTAATTACCCCATCAGAGTTTAGTTATGAGAGTTGAGGATTGGATAAAAGTGTTAAAGGCATGGAAATCTCCCCTAAAGAGTTTATATTTGGATCTCCAGGTCTTCAATACTCAAGTGTGGAATTTAGACCAGCAGCACAGGCATGTCCCGGAAGTTTGTCAGAAATTCAGGCTTATATAGGAATAAAACAGCTAAGATGATTATACTACAAATTCTATTAGTTCTTGAAAATGAACAGTTAATACTAATATGATTAGATCAATTTTGCATGTGTGTATCTGCTAATCTAAGCAACTCTTTTGAAGATAACAATATGCAATAATACAACCATTGTTAAATTCCTGTCATCTTGTTTTGAAAGCCTATGTTGTTACTGCTTGAGGTTTTTTATTGTTCTTGTTTGTAAGTCTCTTGTTTTTATTTTTCTTTTCTGTGTTCTCTTTAAAATTAAAAAAAAGAGAAAAGAAATTCAGTCTCAGGCCCCACCCTAGCCTCAGACTTACCAGATCAGATTTTCCTTTTTAGCAAGATTCCCAGATGATTCTTATGCCCATAACTGTTAGAGGTGCATTAATGTACGCCAACTGAGCCAATAAAATAGTATGTATGTAAACAAATGAGTCAGAGTGAGAGAGTAAATAAGGGAACAAATAAGCATAAAAGTATGGTAGTAACCTAATGAGTATTGGACTGGATGAGAACAACTGGATGTGGGACTTCTATTGTAGCTCAGATGAAAAGTAGAAGGGATTGGGGCTGGGGATTTAGCTCAGCAGAGTAAGTGTCTGCCTGGCAAACACAAGGTTATGAGTTCAATCCCCGGTACCAAAAAAAAAAGAAAAAAAAAGTGGAAGGGGTTGAATGTAAGAGATACTGCTGAATCTTTTTCAAGCAGAATGTACATTCACTTCCATTAATTCATACAGGAAATATTACATGTTATCCAAAGTAAAAAAAAATTGAAAAATTCAGTAATGTCTTAAAAAGTACCAATTATTTGTTTTAGACAAGTCTTATTGGTATGTCTATTTCCTGTTGACACCACAGGTCCAAGGTCTACTCCAGAGTACTATAATATTAGGCTTTACTCATACAGGTTTGTGTAAGAGTGATGACAGAGATCTTGAGAATTAAGTCATTATATCCAAGATCATAAAAAGTTGAATTTTAAACTAGAAATTCTTATCTTTTTGAGATATAGTCTATGTTGCCCAGGCTGGCCTATCTCTTGATCTTCCTGTTTCAGCCTCCTGGGGTAGCAGGAATTACAGGTGTGCCAGTATGCCTGGGTGAATTTTGCTTTTAAGTACTGAGGATGGTACCTGGGGCCTTTGCACTGAGCTATATCTCTAGCCTTTTTACATTTTTAAATTTTGTGACTAAATCACTAAATTGCCCAGGTGGAGCTCAAATTTGGTGATGCTCCTATGTCAGCCTCCCAGAGTGCTGGGATTTACAGGTGTGTGCCACCATCCATGGATTGAGATTTTCTTCTGTTCTTTTGAGACAGCCTCTATTGCTATGCAGCTCATTACTGACCCTGAACTCTATGTAGCCTATGCTGGCCTAGCACCTGAGTGCTGGTAGTATAGGTGTGTGTCACCATGCCCAGATTGGGATTTTTTTTCTTTTATTAGCAACGTTATTACTATTACTTTTGAGACAAGGCATAGCTCTGTGCCTACGTGGTCTGGGCTCTAAATCATCCTCGTGACTATGCCCTGCTGAATTTTATTTTATTACAACATTTTATCCTGAAATAGTTCAGGACTTACAGGCAGGTGCAAATACAATAGCGAGAATTTCTGCATACCCTTTACACACTGCTCAATAACTATCACTGTAACACACTGTTACACCCAGGAAAGCAACACAACACTATCAACTCATGTACAGCTCTTATTTGAATGTCACCAATTTTTAAGCATGTGTCTCAGTTATTTTCCTTCTCTCTGAGACACAACATCTGACACCTACAATTCAGAGGAGGAGAGGTGTATTTTGCCGTACAGTTCATAAAGCTGTGTCCATAGTTGGCTGGCTCCAAGGCAGAATTACATGGTAGAAGCCCTGGCAGAAGAAACTACTTACCTCATGGCATCAGGAAGCAGACAGCCTGGAGGGAGGATCTGGGGAGAGAGATTGCACCTTCCAGGCCAGGCTCCCAGCACCCCACCCCTTCTGACCAGATTCCAGCTCCCAACAGCAAGCTGGCTGCAAGCTCCTGTGACCCAATCCCCTTCCAAAAGCCTTGCCTCTGAGGGGCAGGACTCATGGGGGAATCTAGATGGAAATTATAACCGTGTGTGTAT
The DNA here is from genome assembly GCA_004027295.1 of Dolichotis patagonum. Lineage (NCBI taxonomy): Eukaryota > Metazoa > Chordata > Mammalia > Rodentia > Caviidae > Dolichotis > Dolichotis patagonum. The sequence goes on from PVJX010048872.1 coordinate 7,404, forward strand.
GTGTGAGTCTATGAAATTTTATTACACGTGTAGATCTCTAATCACCACAATTAGGGCACACAGCTGTTCAATCAACACAAAGAAACTCTCCCATGTTACCCCTTAACAGTCATTCCTTTTCTCCAACCCTAATTTTTGTCAACTACTGATCTGTTTTCCTTCATTATGATTTGCCAGCTTGAGAATACTACATTGTAATAGGGCAGAGTTTACAACTTTTTAGAGATCAGGTTTTTTTCAGACTGGGGTGGCACCTTAGTGGGAGAGGCCATGCTTATTTTCTTGGTGGCAGGTGAAGTTGAGCACTGCATATCTATCTCTCTCTCTCTCTCTCTATATATATATATTGGGGGGGTACCCGGGATCGAACTCCTGACCTTGCACTCACCAGGCAAGTGCTTAAGCCACTGAGCTAAATCCTCAGCCCTACACACATTTTTAAATTTGGGGTTTGAACTCAGGACCTTTGCACACAGCTATATATCATCCCCACTTTTTTGAGACAGAATTGGCTTGAACTTATCCTGCTGCCTTCCAGAGTGCTGGAGTTATAGGTGTGTGACTCTATGCTTTATCAATTTTATATATCAGCCATCTGTATTTCTTCTCCAATAAGTTGACTGTTAACCAATTTTTTTTTACTGGAATTTAAAATTTTATCTTGTGGACCTGCTAGTTGTTCACAGAGTGTGGAAATTAGCCTTTTTCATTGATGCAGCAAATATTTTCTTATATATATTTTTTGAGTTATATTTTAGTATATAATATTATTTTTGAGACAAAGTTTTGCTATGCAGTGCAGGCTGGCCTTGAACTCAGACCAGGGTGACCTAGAAGTTATGGTGATCCTCCTGCCTCAGTCTTCCCAGTGCTGGGATTACAGGTGTGTTCCACTACATCCAGTTTTATATATAATTAAAAACAAACCTTTGTGGACTCAAATTTATCTAAGTTTTTGCTTCATGTTCAGAATGGTATTAGAAAACACAAAATTATAGGTATGCTGTCCAGAGTATGAGACTACTATATCTGGAAAACCTAATTTATAATCAGAAGTTTGCTCCATTTGCACTGAGTCAGAACAAAGAAAATTATGGAGTGTTTTACACAAACTAGCTAAACCAGGAGGATTACCTGTTATACCGTGGGTTGCAAATTTCTAGTGATCAGAATATTTTTGCATAAAATAATATCTTGCCCTTTGCAGTTTCAAATATTCCTGTTTCAACCATTCCACTTTTCTATTCCAGTATTTATTAAGCACTCAAAGCATCTGCCATTTCAATATTATCTCATGAAAGCCATGTCACAAATAATTAAGGTTGTTTAACACTAGTGAAATGTTTCATTTAATGGCATTTTTTTCACTTTTCCCTAAGATTTGAAGGGTGAACTCTTGTTTTTGTGAAATAAAACCCACTTATGATAGGAGGCATATAACATCGTGAGCTAAACATATTGATGGTTACACGCATGCATGCAGCGGGACCTCAGTACTTTCTAGAAGGTGCGATGAATACCAAAACAAACAGTTTTGGCTGGAAAGGGTACCAAGTCAGGAGGCAAGGGACACGGGAAAGTTCCAGCTTGTGTGTCTATTATCAAACAAATGATGAATACTGGGCCACAATTTTCATGTCAAAATGCTTCAGTGCCAAACTAGAGATTTAAAGCAATCAAATACCAAGGAATAATTGTGCACACACGTGTGTGGGCACCCTCCATATATTTTATTTACTGGGGATTGAATCCAAGGCCTGAAGCATGCATGCTATGTAATGGCTCTACTACCAAGCTACAGCGCCAGCCTTTTTTTCCATTTTAAGAGGTCTCCTTAAATTGACCAGGCTGTCTTCAAACCTGCTGTTCTGCTTCAGGTCGGGGAGCAGCTGGGATTACAGGTGTAAACCACCACAGTGGGCTTCAATGAAATGTTTTGAATGTGCTCTAGTAAAAATAAAAGGGGCTACTGCAAAACATTAAATGTCATTACAAATTTGCCACATAATTAATTTCAGGTGTTATACCAGTTACACTTAATCATTTTGAGTGGTATTTTTCACAACATGAAATCAAGTTTACTAAGCAGGAACTTTTCAATTTTGTTCAAAGAATAAAATCGTTTTAAAGTTTCGGTTGCTACATAATCAACTAACACCATATACTTGTAAAACTAATGAGAAACTACCACCTACAATAAATGTGATGTCTGAAGCAGAAAACCATTTTCAGCTAATACTAAACCAGGAAAAAATAAAACAGGAAATCATTTAATATCAGTTGATAGTGAACTGCAACAACTGAAGTAAATGTAAAAAGACTCGGTACACATTCCAACTTAGATTACTTTGACTGGAATTTTGTATCAACTATGTATAACTTTGTAGAACTTCCACTACTCCCCGTTTAATGGTCTCGCTGCATTTCGCTGTAACTTGAATCTATTAAAAACAGTACAATACTTTACCACAGATGGGTCTATAAAAATGGAAATTTATTTTGAATAGTAGTACAGCTTGAGCGCTAAGTAGAAGTGTCTCACTTTGTTATTGATATTTAGATTTTTAACTTTTATTGTTCCATTGATTAAATACACCATAATTCTGTTTTTAAAGTTGCAGAAAAAAACCCTCAAAAAGCGCAGAGAATGAAACTAAGAAAGACGTGGAAGAAATGGAATTTAAGGACTGAAATAATCTCTATATTACATTAGGAATGCTTTAGTATCGTTATCAGGTGAAATCTCCACAATTTACACGGAGCTCGTACTGTTTCTCCTTTGTCTTATTAAATACATTTTATTCACTTTCTTCTAAGTGAAACAGTTTAATAGAGAAATATGCTAACTACTATACTAAAACAAGAAATGGAAATGAGTTTTAAACCAAATTCTCTGTGTCCAGGAAATTCTGTAATGGTACTGGAGATAGTGAAGAGGTCACTTCTTCCTGTCCTAGGAAAAGTGGCGCTTGCGAGGGTCAGGCCCTCCCCGAGCTCTCCCGCCCCAGCGTACAGAGTTCTCAGCAGTCAAAGGTCCAGCACGCTGGACTCCAAACAAACAAAAAAAAGCAAAGGCGACAGACTTCAGTTACTGAGGGTCAAAGGAGCGGAAGGGGCCCCTTGCTACTTCAAACACCGTGGGGAGGGAGCTGGATAAAGGAAGCCCAATTCCTAACGCCGGGGCGAGCTCCGGCCCCCCATTTCCAGGAAGGGAGTGCGTGCTTGGGGGAGGCGCGAAAGGCCGGCCAGGTCCCAGCGCTCCTCTGCCCTTTGCCATTTCCCTGCACTCTGCTCGTCTCTCTTCCGCCTCCAGCGCGGGGAACCCTCGGAGGAGTGCCCAGCCGGACCAAGTGGCCCAGTCCTCTCTAAGTCTGTTAGACCTTGAAATAGGGATCACTTTTTTTTTTCAGCAAAAGAATAGTGTGGGTTGCGAAGGGGAAGAAAAGTATATATCTTCAGGGCTGACTTCCTTATATCAGGTCCATTTTCTCTAAACAAAAACACACAAAATAAAAAGCGACCAAAAATCCCGAGCTGCATCTAATTGCTTAGGATCAGGTGCCAGAGTTCTGGAAGTTGGGTCGTGTGATCGGAAAGGGTCCTACCGGAGCGTCGCGAGGGTCCGGGCACTCGGGTCGCAGGCCCGTGGCTGGGGCGTGTCGGAGGAGGGGATTGGAAGGGTGATGCCCCACTGGGCAGCAGCGTGAGGCTACGCGAGGGGCGGAGGAGCCGGGGGAACAAGTCACCAGCCGAGCCCGGCCTCTCCATTCCCACGGCCAGGCCTCCACCAGACAGTCCTATTGCCCTCCCTTCCACACCTTCCTCCGCTTGCCTAATAAAAACAGGAACCGTGGCCCCACGGAGTCCGCGGCGGAAGCGTATCCAAACGAATGAGTAAG
>PVJX010048873.1:0-11274 GCA_004027295.1 Dolichotis patagonum
CTCTCATATTTATAATATCTTTCTTTAAATTTTGTGGGGCTGGTTCAATGTTGTTTCTCAAGTACCTTAAAATTTCTCATAAGGTTGTATATTTGAGCTTGCTTTATTTGAGCATTGATTATGATGAATTTTGTTCTTAGAACTGCTATCATCATGTCCCAGAGGTTTGGACAAGTTGCATCATCATGTCATTAACTTCCAGAAATTTTTAAAAATTTCTTCTTTGGTTTTTTTTTATGACACATTTGTGATTTAAGAGTATATTGTTACTTTTCCAGGAGCTTTTGCTGTTTTCAAATTGATATGTATTTTCATTGCACAGTGGTCTGATAATGTGCATGGGATAATTTCAGTTCTTCTATATTAACTTAAGTAGGCTAGTGGACTAACACATGGTCTTTTTTTATAAAAAGTACAATGTGCTGCTGAAAAGAACATATACTCTGTCATAGAGGGATGGAATACTCTGTATATATCCATCAAATCCATTTGTTCAAGGGTGTGCTTCACCCTTTAAATTTCTTTCTTGGTTTTTTGTTTAGTTAATATATCTCTTTGTAAAAGTGGAGTGTTAAAATTCCCTATTATGGGTTGAGAGAGAGCCAATATTTGATATGCTACCCTTTGCAGGTACCCAATAAATGGCAGGTATTTCTACCATTCCTAGAGTTAAGGCAGAAGAACACAAATGGTCATACAGCACTCTGCCTAGGAGCTTTTAGGAGAGTGTGGACGGGAAAAGTGCCACCACATGGTCAGTGGTGGGTTACGTATTCTGTTTCACCTGCCCTTCTAATTAAATATGGACAAATGTTATGGTTTGTGTCTAGATGTTCCTCTAAAGCCTCATCTGGTCATAGGTGGGGCTTTTTTCCACAGGTGGCTGAATCTAGTGTGTCGCTAATTCATGGTTCAATGCTAGGATGAAGGGTCCTAGGATTAAGAGTGGCCGATTATTAAGTCAGTCCACTGACTGGGCACTGCCCTAACTCTGGCAGCCTGGATACTGCACATTGCCTTTGCTATCTTATGGGCTCCCTGATGCCCTTCTGCCAGGCCATCCTCCACTGGAGCCAGTCGGTTATGAACTGAAACCACTGCACACCATGAGCTGAATAAACCTGCCGCTCTTTAACTCTGGGTGGCATTTCAGCTCAGCAAAGTAGAAAAGTAACTAAGAGATCAAACTCTTCAAAAAGTTAGTACAGCCAGGGCCCTGAGATTGTCTCCATGCAAACTAGCATAAAAGTAAAAAGCTCTAATTTTGTTGCAGTTCATGAACAGAACACCCACTAAATCCCATCAACCCACAAGCACCCTGGAAAAAAAGGCATCACTCCCCCACAGGAGAGAGAACCTGGCGTCTCGGGACCTGCACCATGCAGCGACCTGGGGTGCCGGGAGAACAAGGAATTCCTCCCCTCTCTGGGGGGCAACTGTGAGCCTGCCATCATGTAGGCTAAGAATCAAACATCTCATGTCATTCCTCCCACTCCCTTAGCAAGTGGGAACCAGTGAACTGGACATCTGGACATCTTGTGAAAGATTGGCTATGTTGTTTTGCATGAACTCTCCCTATACAAAGATAAGGACAACCATTTGGAAGAAAACAAGAGACAATATGATAGATAGTGAAGATCTCAGGTTATCTAGCTTTGAAATTTATGCTTTCTTGTGTTCCATTTTGTTCTGTTTTGTTGTGTTTAATTTTACCCCCTTTAAAATAAAAAAATTTTTTAAAAATTCCCTATTATGATTGAGTTAGTGTTTATTTCATCAGTTTTTGTTTATGAAGATAGGTGCTCCAGACCGTGGTCCATGTAAGTTTATCAATGTTATCTCTTCTTGTTGGATTGTTCCCCTAACTAGTGTGAAGTGACCTTCTTCGTCTCTTCTAATCAGTTTTAGCTTGGAAATTACCATGTCTGATATTAGAATTGCTACCTCTGCTTGTTTTGGGGGTGCTGGGGTATGAAATGTTGTTCTCTGATCTTTACTTTTCAGTTTATGAATATCTTTTTGGATTCAAAGAGTTTCTTGAATGCAACAGATTGTTGGATTCTGTTTTTTGACCCAGTCTGCCAGTCTGTGTCTTTTAATTGGAAAGTTGAGGCTATTAATACTGAGAGATATTACTGAAATGGTTTTTTTTTTTGGTAGTATCACTGCTTTTTTTTTTAATTTGTTTTTCCTGATGTTTTTTGTTGCTGTTTAACCACTGGCCTCACTAGTTTCCTCTGTGGTTTTACTGTATCCAATTTGTTGTTTTTGTTAAGAATGTTTTTCACTGTTTCCTCTAGAACTGCCTTAGCACTTACATTTCTTCTGAGCTGGTCTTTCTCATGGTCTTTTTCCATCTCTTTTGAGAGGTAACTTTGCTTAGTAAATTAATCTGGGTTGGAAGTTATTTGCTTTTAGGGATTGAAATATTTTGTTGCAACTTCTTCTGACCGTCAGAGTTTCTACTAAGAAATCTGCTGTGATTTTAATTTGTTTACCTTTATATGTGATTTTTGTTTTCCTCTGGCTGCCTTTCAAAATCTGTCTTATTTAAGAGTTATTGTTGCTTTTGTTACTGGATATATTAGAATTTAATGAAGATATTCCTATTGAACTTCTCTTGCATCATAATTATTCTGTAAGCATCATTTTTTTGTATTTTAAAATCTTTTCTTATATGTGAGAAATCTTTTTTCCTTAATTTTAGTAATCATGTTAGTGAATCCATCTGTGCTGTCTTCTGGTTTTTCTGTTTATCTTCTAGTTTTTGATTAGCCTTAGATTGGTCTTTAGTAGCTGCTAAATAGTCTTATTTTGTTTTCGGTTTCTTTGAGCACTTCATTATAATTCACTATTCTATCCTCAATATCAGACGCTCTGTCTTCACATTGGTCATTTCTTCAAAGTATGAATTCTATCCAGTTTTTTATTTCAGGCATTTCTGTCCAATCTTTTTGAGGATTTCATATCCTTGTTGAATATGGCATTGAAATTTGAAACTTTTCGGTTAGCTCATCCAGTTTTTTACCTATTTCCCCAAAATTCTTATGGGCATATTGAGTGAAATTGCTTCAAATTTTTGGCTCATTTCTTCCTTGAACTCATATGTTTTCCTCATTTCTTCTAGGAACTTTTCATAGATTTTGCTACCTGGTATTTGTTGCATTCTCCTTTTGTGACCCCTTGCTCTGACTTGGGAGAGTGGGGGAGTTGGAGATCTTTATTCTCTGGTTTCCACATTCTCCTATGTGTATCTGTGTTTAATATAAATTACATAATATAATATAATATAATATAATATAATATGTATATCCCATTTTCCCCTTCCTTTGAGAGGGGGTGGGTAACTGCATTTTGGGTACTAGATAAATGAGGAGTTTGTGGCTTACATGGAGATTTTTAGTAGTACATTGCCTATCCATGAATAATTTTCAACTTTGCATGTCCAATGCTAGTATTTATTCTTTATGTTATTTACTTTAAATGATTTCTTCTGTGTCCCTGTGTTTTGCTAAAATAATTATTTCTAGTTAATAACATCCACAGATTCAATTTTGTAGCACTTCTATATGATAGTCCTTACAGTTCCTCCTCCTCTCTTTTGCTTATTCTCTGTGCGCATCATGACAGCTTATTATTTGCGGTTGCTGTGCAGTGAGGTAGGTGAGGTGGGGATGGGGAGAACTGGAGGTGATTGGATGAGCAGTGTTAGCTACTAAGAGAGATATGAAGAAGGGAATAATGGTAGATAAGAAAAAAAGATTGTTGGGCAGTCTGATATTACTGAAGTACTTTAGCTGAGGATTCAGAGTTCTCTGTGGATATTTTGTGGGAGCAAGGGCAAGAAATGGGAGGAAGAGAGTTTACTTTGTGATTGAGGGAAGTTATGTGGTTTTCAGATCTTAGCAATTGTGAAGACAATAAATGAAGTAAGATATGGACAAGCCAAAGCCTTAGGATGGGGAAAGTCAAGGAATAATACTAGCTAAGATAGGAATGACTGTGAAAGATCTAAGCATGGGAAATTTAACACCTTAGCAGGAGAAATTAATGAGTTTGAAAAAAGCATGAAGGAATAGGTTAATAATACTGTTTTGGGGGTCTGAGGTGAAGAAACTACTTAGAAAGCTGTAATGAGAGAGAGAACCTAGACATCTATTAAATCAGAACCAATGAAAGAACAAATATGCAAAAGTAACAACCTGATAAACATGGGAAACCATAAAGAACATAGCATAACCCCATATTGATAAATAAATCAAGAAACATACAAAACCTTGAAACAATAAGATGTCTGATGGGAACACAGATTAAATATTCCAATTAAAAAATTGCTTATGTGATTTCCAAGTTATCTCTTTGCCGAAGAGTCTGAGTTCTGTACACCCCAATAATTCCCTGACCCCTCCACCACAATATTGATGTTAACTCAAAATTGAGGATTTCCTTCTTTCATCTTTCAGGTATCCTTGCAGAGTCTGAACCAGTTCAAGTTCTTGGGTTGGGAGTTCCTGCTATCTCTCTCTCTGGGTGTCATGGATTTGGCAGACAGGTTCACTGGAGTGAGATTGTCCACTGAGTCAGCATTATTCCTATGCAATCAAGTCACCTGTTGTAGTAATGGGCTAATCCTTTGCAGTGATATCTACCAGGGTAGTTGAGAAATAACATACCAGGAGACCCTGTTTTGTGTCTCCTTTTAGTCTGGTGAAGAAATTCATGTTTACAGAATAGTCATCATAATAACCCAAATCTTGACACAGTTAATGTGCACTAATTGCAATGGTTGTGTCTCTACTGGTAAAACAGCAGTCAGTAATAATTTTATTGAATCAGTTATCTAAAGCTCAGGACATTGGGGACTGGGCAATTCCAGAGCAGGAAAGAGAAGAGAACAAAATGTTTTTTGGAAAAAGTCCTCAGGTCTGTGGTATGGGAAGGAGGAAATGGAAGAGGGCAAAGGATACCATTGATGTTAACAGTATGCTATTATATACTTGAAATAACAAGGAAAACTGGGTACAAAATTGGTAGTGAGAATCAGGATGGGAAAATATTCTATGATTGATATAAAATAGTACAGATATAATTAAAAGAAAACAAATGAAAAGGTGGAGAGAAAAAAGAAAAATTGAGAATGAATAAAATGCAGGAGAGGGAGTTTAGCTCAGTGCTGTAAGTGCCTGCCTGGCAAGTGCAAGGTTGTGAGTTCAATCCCCTGTACAAAAAAAAAAAAAAAAACCAGGAGAAAGAAGACAGGCAGTGAGATACAGATAAATGTGGAGAGTCCTTAAGGGGACAAAGGAGAATTCCTTTACTCTGCCTAAACTCTCCTTGGAGAAAAAAGGAAAGATGAAGAGAAGCAGATGTACACAGACACACTCATAAAAGGAAAAAAGGTAAAATGGAATAAAAAAGTGTATGAGGAGAGTAAATGTAAAGAAGGAGGAAAACCTTCACCCGCAGGGAACCTCACGAAGACTGGAAGCTCGGCCTGGGCTGTTCAGGACTGGGAACATTGCATGGACCAGTGGCAGAAGGCCTGAGGTGCCTTGGACTGCTGCTGCTGCCCCCCCTTCTCCAGGAACATCTAGGAAGCCTGCCACAGGCCTGAGCTGCCTGGGACCACATCTGTTGTGCCTGCCCTTCCACTGCGAACATTGGACTACAGTGGACTACCATGCTGGCTTCATGAGAGGCTCAGGAATCCCTCACCCAAACAGAAGACCTCATCAGGCTTCAGTCAGTGTGGTGAGTTTCCCCATAAAATAGAAGTCTGCAGTGGGTAAATAGGAGCAGAAGTGAAACTCCTCCAAGTGTAAGACCTTGGCTAACCTGGCAAGAGAGTGGGTAACCCCCTCCCCCAAACAGACAACATCAGACAGGTTGAGGAATGCACCAATATCACCCCGCCACAACTTAGAAGAAATTAAAAGAATTTATGAGACCCCCAGTGACACAGTAGGGCCTCAGCTGACACAAACACTATAGCCAGGGAGACCTGGTGACCTGCCACAATCTGAAGATATAACAAAGGCAGGAACTAAGAGCTGCCCTACATCAATACTTCTGGTCGAGTTAGCCCAGAAAGAATATAGGACTCACCCAACAGGCACAGTAGGAAGAATTCAGGAGACTAGATCTCCTCTTCATTGTGGTACCCAGCAATTTGACAAACATCAACCACACAGTAGAACCCTGAACCACACACTGAAGAAAGTTGTGTCTGTTGGAATAGAAAGACCAGAACTTCACCCAAAAGGTGAAAATGACTAAACGAAAAGACAAAATGGAATCCAAACATCTAGTCCATCAGGGGCAAGTGCAGGTGGTAATGAAATAGAGGGCCCTAAGATTCATACACCAGAAATCTCTGAAAAGATAGCAAATGAAGTAAAGAAACAAATCCATGAGGCTATAGAGGAAATCAAATTAGAAATAATGTCTTATGTAAAGACAAAAGTAACAACCTTAGTAAATGAGCTGCTCAACATAGCTAGAGAAGAAATAGATAAGAAACTACAGGAGCATGGGAAATTGATTGAAACTTTGAATGAACAATGCAGAAAACAAGCAGAATCTATTAAACAAATTGAAATAGATATGCAAGAAACAAAAAATTGCATTGAAAGCCTACAAAGCCATTTAAATGAAGCTGAGGATAGAATCTCGGACCTTGAGGACAGGATTGCAGACAGTGATCTTGAAAGAGTAGAACTTATAAAAACAACAAAGCAGCATGAAATGAAAATCCAGCAGCTACAAGATGATGCCAGGAGAAACAATGTTAGAGTAATAGGCATTAGTGAGGAGGTAGAAGACAATGGAAAGGATATAGCTAAGCTGTTCACAGAAATAATGGCAGAAATGTTCTCAAACATGGAGGAAAAATCGGATATATAAATAAGTGAGGCATATAGAATGCCACACACTCATAACCAACATAAACTTACACCCAGACATATAATTATTAAGATCTCAGACATACAGCATAAAAACAGAATACTAAAAGCTGTTACAGAAAAGACACAACTCACCTATCAAGGAAAACCTATTAGAATCACAGCAGACTTCTCAGCACAAACCTTCATGAGCTTGGAGTGAAGTATTTCAAGGCCTAAAAGAAAGCAACTTTAACCCAGATTGACATACCCAGCAAAACTGTCTTTCAAATTTAATGGACAAACAAGATACTTCCATGACAAAGAACAACTAAAGAAATTCATATCCACCAAACCAACCTTAGAAAGAGTGTTAAAGGACATCCTAGAGGGAGATAAAAATGACCACAATCTCCAGAACAACAACAGAAAGAAATCACCAGGCTGGAAAAGAAAGTAAACAAGGGAGAAAAGCATGAAACTAACAACAGTAACACAACATGGCAAAGTCAAGCCAGTACATATCAGTGATATCCATAAATGTAAATGGGCTCAATTCACATATCAAAAGAAACAGGTTGACAGAATGGATCAAGAAACAGGATCCCTCAATATTCTGTATACAAGAAATACATCTGACTCAAAAAGAAACCGATAGATTAAAAGTCAAAGGATGGAAAACAGTATTCCATGCAACAGGAACACAGAAAAAAGCGGGGGTAACTATTCTATTTGCAGACAATGTGAACTTCAAACCTAAAATGATTAAAAAAGATGAAGAAGGTCATTACATACTCGTAATTGGAAAAATTCAAGATGAAGAACAATTATAAATATATATGCACCAAACACAGGAGCACCCAACTATATAAGACAGATACTAAAGGACATGAAAAACCAAATGCACAAAAACACAATTATTACAGGTGACATTAACAGCCAACTGTCACAAAGAGATAGATCAACTAGGCAAAAAATCAACAAAAAAATAATAGAACTGAATCATACCTGTGAGCAATTGGACTTAGTAGATGTTTACAGAGTGTTCCACCCAACCACATCGTAATACACATTCTTCTCAGCTGCCCATGGGACATTCTCCAAAATAGACCATATATTATCCCATAAAGCATTTTTAAGTAAATGCAAAGGTATTGAGATTGTCCCATGCATGTTATCTGACCATAGCACACTGAAATTGGAAATTAATAGCAAAAGAAACTGCAAAATTGGCATAAATACATGGAAATTAAATAACAACCTTTTGAACAACCAGTAGGCTACAGAGGAAATTAAAGAAGAAATAAAGCAATACCTACAATTCAGTGAAAATACGGAAACAACCTATTGTAATCTGTGGGATGAAATGAAAGCGGTCTTAAGAGAGAAACATATAGCAATAAATTGTCATATCAAGAAAACAGAACAAGCACAAATAAACAATCTAATGCTGCATCTCAAGCTTCTAGAAAAAGAAGATCAAGTTAAATCTAAAGCTCATAGAAGAGAGGAAATTGTAAAGATTAGAGCAGAAATCAATGCAATTGAAACTAAAAAAGCAATACAAAGAAATAATGAATCAAAAAGCTGGTTTTTTGAGAGAATAAATATAATTGACAAACTGCTAGTTAACCTTATAAAGAAAAAGAAAGGAAAAAAACAAATTCATGCAATAAGGACCAAAAAGGGCAGAGCCCATGGAAATTCAAAAGATCATGAACACCTACTTTGAAAATCTCTACTCACATAGAGAGGAAAACACAGAGGAAATGGACAGATTTCTAGAAACATATGAACTACCAAAGCTCAACCAAGAAGATATAGCAATTTTGAATAACCCAATATCAGCTACTGAAATTGAAAATGTAATAAAAAAAAAAAAACTTAGCAACAAAGAAAAGCCCAGGTCCTGATGGATTCACAGCTGAATTCTATAAGAAATTTAAAGAAGACTTGATGCCAATACTCCTTAAACTCTTCAATGAAATTGAAAAGAAAGCAATCCTCTCTAATTCATTCCTGGATGCAAGTATTACTGTCATACCAAAACCAGAGAAAGACCCAACCAAAAAGGAGAACTATAGGCCAATCTCACTAATGAACATAGATGCAAAGATTCTCAATAAAATACTAGCAAATAGAATGCAGCAAATCATCAAGAAGATTATACATCATGACCAAGTGGGGTTCATTCCAGGAATGCAGGGATGGTTTAACATACGCAAATCAATACATGTAATACACCACATCAACAGAACCAAAAACAAAAACCACATGGTCATCTCAATAGATGCAGAAAAAGCTTTTGATAAGGGCCAACACATGTTCATGATAAAAACCCTTCAGAAACTTGGGATACACGGTGTCTACCTCAACCTTATAAAGGTCATCTATGACAAACCAACAGCCAGTATTATACTAAATGGACAAAAACTGAAAGCTTTCACTTTAAAATCAGGAACAAGACAAGGATGTCCACTATCACCACTCCTATTCAATATAGTTCTGGAAACATTAGCCAGGTCAATCAGACAAGAGACAGAAATAAAAGGAATAAAGATAGGAAAGGAAGAAGTTAAATTATCACTATTTGCAGATGACATGATACTCTATATAGAAGACCCAAAAAACTCCATTAAAAGACTACTAGAGGTAATAAACAAATTCAGCAGTGTAGCTGGATACAAAAAAGTCAATAGCATTCTTGTACACAAACAAGAACCTCACCAAGAGAGAAATTATGGAAATATTGCCTTGCACAATAACATCTAAAAAAAAAATGAAGTACTTAGGAATCAACCTAACTAAAAATGTAAAAGACCTATATACTGAAAATTATACTTCTCTAAAAAAGGAGATTGAGAGGAAGAGACAAGATGGTGGACTGGTAGGTAGCAGGAGAGAGACCCTCTAAAAAAGGAGATTGAGAGGAAGAGACAAGATGGTGGACTGGTAGGTAGCAGGAGAGACCCTCTCTGAGAGAGACAGCTCAAATGCCAGAATAAAACACCCTGGAGAGACCCAAACAGAGAGAGATAGACTCTCACAACCCAGAAAGAAACTAAAGTGCAAAAACCCGCTCGAATATGAGGTCCTGGGGCTACTATTAGTGAAGATAAGATCAGCGAGCATGGCACCCTCCTCGAGAGGCCTGAATTCCACCCAACCTGAACAAGTGATCCACGCCGAAGCGACTGGCTTGAGCTGCCAGAGCACAGAGCTGAACAGCCCTGCGTGCAGCTCGCCGGGACCCGCTCTGCACACAACCCACCCAGAGGCAACGTGAATTCCCACCACAGCCGTGCCGAAGTCGGAGGTCGGGCAGTCCAGCAGTTCTTGGGGATGCAGTGAGTGATGGGAATAAGACCCTCCCCCGGGAAAGGGGAAACCAACTGGAAGACATGTTGGATTTGGGCAGGACAGCCCTAACTCCATAAGGAAGTGGCTTCAGCTGGTTATTCCCCTCGCCGATCGGATTGGTGGAATCTGCTTGGACTAGGCCACGCCCCTGGCAGGGACCCAGTTACTTCCCTGAGATCAGTGCACACTGATGAGGTGAAGGCCTGCAAAGGTTGACTGGCCCAGAAGGGAGGAGCGAGCTCACACTGCCTCTGGGTGAACTCTAATCTCTGATAACCTATTGAAGAGGGCTAAAGCTCCTAGCCTGCGCCCTCTAGAGGGTCTGGGAATTACACTGTACACTTCTATGGAAGGAACCAAATCATGACGAAAGGGAGAAATAAGAAAACACTCCCAGCTCCCAACCCTGAGAACATTGATCCAGGAGAGGTAAATACAAAAGAGACTGAGGGCAGCAAAAATGCAACATCAAACACAGCATTAGCGGACATAAAGGGATATATTCAAGACCTCGTAAATGGGACCAAAACTGAAATATTATTCAAATTAAACAAGAGATAAGTAGATTAATAAAAGAAGGGCTGGCTACCTCTCAAGACACAGACAGAAGAATAGAGGAACACAAATGGAGAGAAAAATTTAATGAAGAATTCAGAAAAAACCTAGAATTTATGAAGCAGATTCAAAGGGATTATCAGGAAACTAAAGACTCGATAGAAAGCTGGCAAAACTGCTTAAAAGAAACCAAAGAGAGACTATCAAAAATTGAACATAGGCTTGCAATGTGGGGTCATGAAAGGGAAGATCTCTTAAAAACAACAAGGGAGCAGGCAATAAAGATACAAAGACTGGAAGATGACAAGAGGATCTATAACTTAAGAATAAAGTATGTGAATGAAGAAGCAGGAATCAAACCAGAGGAATTACAAAGGCTATTCACAGCAATTATTGAAGAAAATTTCCCAAGCACAGAAAAAAGAAATGATATGCAGAAGTATGAAGCATACAGAACTCCAGCCACCTACAACCCAAA
>PVJX010048874.1:0-11304 GCA_004027295.1 Dolichotis patagonum
CCATACTCACCTGCTATTTCTTTCTGATGAATTGACCATTACATTTCCAAATTTCTGAAATGGTCAACAGACCACAGAAAGAATTCTCTTTAGGCTCCTGTTTGAAACCAGCAGCTATAGCAATCTGCTGGCTTTGCTTCAGGGCGACTTGCCAGTGTACCTTTATGCCATGGGCAATTACAGCATGTGGTTTGTGGTTCTTCCCAACATAGGTTGCTGTTCCCTTTAGTTTTCTCAGCCCTTCAATAAAATCTGATCTCCCTGTGCAGCTACATGAGATGATCGGTAAGGAGAGACTCCATGGAGTGACAGAGAGGTGAGTAGCCTGGCACAGGGGGAGGTGGGGTAGTCACCCAGCCAGCATCCCTGTAGTGACTGCATCTTTGCTCTCCCTTCCTCTTCTGGGAAACCACTTCCCTCTCACTGATGGTTCACGTGTGGCCCCAAGGAAGCTCTGGCCCCATCTAGGCTCATCAAGCTGGCCTAGGGGGTAACCCAGACTGTTCCCCTCTTTTTTCTGGCCAAAACTGGAGAAAGTCCTGCCCTCTTGGTTGGGGTAGTTGGGAAGATGTGGTTCTGATGCCACCAGCATCACAGGGTGAAAGAGATGGATGGATGGATGGATGGATGGATGGATGGGGGTTGGGAGGGGGAGACAGAGACAGAGAGAGAATGAGAATGAGAGAGAGACCTGGACCTAGTTCTGGGCATCCTGGCATCCGTGTTCCTTCCACTTGCAGGAGGACAGGTAGCCTTGCCCTGCTCACGTCTCTCCTCCTTTCTCATAAGTCCCAGAATAACTAGAATGTACCAGGCGTACATCATTCTGAGACAAGGAGCTCTGTCTGGAACAGCCCAGTCTCTGTCCTTGTCCTTCCTGGTACAGTATGTCCTGCCATACTCTGTTCTCCTCGATCCCAGTTTCATTTGGGGTACGAAACCCGGAGTGGCTGCCTCTGGGGTCAGGTAGCAGGGAGACTCCAGCCACCCAGCGACTTTGCTGAGCCTGCAGAGGCCAGAAGACCACAGACTCCTGGCTCCTGTTTATCCTCGCTGCCTGCCTGTGAGTAATAAAGTCATTCTGCCTGGTTTGTTCTGTGACTGCTCCGTGTCACCACCCCAGGAGGAGAGAACGGTTGTGCTCCCCTTTGCTAATGCAAGCTGATACAGTTCCCCTTTCCCTAAGCCGGTTGGTGTTAGGTAATTATCCTGTTCAGTTGGTATCTCTTTCATACATGTGTGCGTGCACACACATACCAAGAGCCACGCCATCAGGGGTCCAGACGGACACTCCAAGGGTGGAGCCCGAAGTAGGGAAGGCGGGAACACAGCTGTCCCCCGGCAGCAGATGTGAGACATCCTGCCTCCCCCAGCTACGGAAAGAAGAGACCTTTTAAAGGTAGAAAAGCAAAGTTTAGACTTGCAAGTCCCAGAGCCAGAGCTACAGTGTGAGCACTCAGACACCTCGACATCTAGACTAGATCTCCGAGACACACAGACTGGGGTCCTTCCACTACCCCGAGGGGACCCCACAAGTTAAAAGGAATTTCAAAGGATAATAAGAACGTGTGTTTGTAGCAATAACCTCTCAAAAATAACAGTCTCTAAAAGATACCTCGTTTAACTCTTGTATCAAAGGAAGTGTGTAGATGTGGTCTTTTATAACATGCAATGGTTATCTAAATAAACACTGACATTCCTGGGAAGTTACTGGTAAGAATCAGTTTCAGATATTCAAACCAAGATACCAGGAAGCCATTCTTTCCCTGTAAGTCAGAACTCAGATTATCTGTGATAGAGAGCACGCCTGTCCAGCAGCATGTGTGAGGCCCTGGGTTCAAACCCCAGCGAGAGAGAGAGGAGGATGGGAAGAAAAAGAAAAAAAATCAAGCAAGCCAGGCAGCGGAAGCTGCTATGGACTGAACTGCATTTCTCCAAAATTCACGTGCTGAAGCCTTAACCTCCACTGCGTTGGTGGTAGGGCCCCCTTTTGGAGGGGGAGCCTTGGGGACATAATTAATTAAGATGAGATGAGGTCATGGAGTGGGGGTGGCATGTTTGTGATGCAATCAGGGACCTCACAGGCAGAGGAAAAGACTCGAGAGCTCTGACTCCAAGCAAGGAAAGGCCAAGGGCACCATCGCAGAACGGCAGCCCTCAACCACCCAATCCCCGTAGCTTTGACCACAGACTCTCAGCCTCCAGTCTGTGAGAACTAAACTTCGCAGTTTTTAAGCCTCCCACCGCGTGACTAACGTAGGTGCAAAGACAGTTACTGCAATCAAGCGTCCTGAGTCTGCTGGTTTCCAGCCTAGATTTCCAGTATTCTAAGTGTGGTCCCGTAATAGGAGACTCGTCTTCTTCACTGGAAAAAAAGGAAATAGGCACAGATCATCCCTATGCGTCTGGATGTAGAAACCTGAGAAGATCTTTACAGAACCTGAGAGCCTCGCCCAGCTATCTTTGGTGGCTTCTTATTAATAACATTTTTTTTGGAGCCAGGGTCTCACTATGGCCCAGGCTGGCCTCTAATTCATGGTCTTTCTGCCTCCACCTCCCAAGTAGATGGGATTACAGGGACGTACTGGGCTTAACAATTCTTGATGTGGAGACTATTGTGAACAATTAGGTTTATAAAAAGCATAAACCTCCACTATAGATGACAAGATCCATTTTCAAAGAGGAAAAACTTACAAATTGGAGCCGGAACTTGGTGGCCCAGCAGGGTCCTGGTTACTGAGCTACACAAAAATTGTCAAAAGCCTTCACTATGTTCTAAAAATACGGGTTTTACTGGGGATTTAGCTCAGTGGCTTAAGCACCTGCCTGGCAAGCGTAAGGTCGTGAGTTCAATCCCCGGTACCAAAAAAAATAAAAAAATTTAAAAAAAATAAAAAAATAAAAATAAATAAAAATAAATAAAATAAATAAAATAAATAAAATAAAAATAAAAAAAATAAAAAAATAAAAATACGGGCTTTATTCTATTGTGGAGAAGTGGAAGGCAAATTGTGCTGAAGCCTGAATTACTAAAGCAAAAGAATAAACCACTTTAGTTGAAGACGGTTTTTAAAGCCGCACATCATTTCAGTGGCACTGATATTCTTCTCTTCCAAGACTATGTTTTCGAGTCACTCTCCTGACCGTGTGTTTAGGGTGAAGCACAAAAACTGTTTGCGAAAATCGGTTGCAAACACACGCAATGAAGAAGTAACCAACCATGAAAGCACTTAATTAAACGAGCTCCCACTGAGCGCTACGTTTTCTACAGCAAAACACTTTTAGAAAATCACTCACATTATAGACTCAGATGCACTAGTAATATTTCTAAAGTCAGAACCACAAACAATTACCCCAAGCAGCTGGCACTCCTAGAATGCCCTACCCCTGGCTGTAAGAACCAGCTTCCTAAGGGGCACCAGGTATGGTACAATTTTGAGAAATGTGAAGACAAAAAATAACATGGGGAGGGAAGAAAAGATAAGTAAGCATATGAGTAACATATAAATTATAACACGATATATAAAAAACGAAGCATACAGACTACAAATATATGGAGTAAATAAGTGACCAGTGATGGTTTTTTTTTTTTAAATTGTGGTGAGAAACATAACATAAGATCTAGCTTCTTAATAAACTTTTTTGGGGATTGAACTCATGACCTTGTGCTTACCAGGTAAGCGCTTAAGCCACTGAGCTAAATCCCCAGCCTAAATTTCTAAGTGTACGGTACAGTACTGTTAACTACAGATACTGTGTTGCATGGCATGTCTAGAATTTTTGCATCTTTTAAAACTAAAACTATTTCCACTGAATAACAACTCTCCACTTCCCCTCCTCACAGGCCCTCACGACAACCATTTTGTTTGTTTCTGTGAGTTTGAGTTTGACTGCTTTGGATGCCTTATAAAAAGGAATCATAGAGTATTTGTCTCTCGTGACTGGCTTACTTTCTTAATATCCTCCAGGTTCACCCATGTGGTAGCACACTTTCCTTTTAGAGGCTGAATAATGTTCCACTGTAGCCATGGATGGATACTTGGGTTATTTCTACCTCTTGGCTATGTGAATCATGCTACAATGAACAGAGAAGTGCAGACACCTCTTTGGAGGAAATCCCCAGGAGACAGACTTCTGGAGTATATGGCAGGCTTGCTTTTAACTGATCCATGATGTGTCACGCATGTTCATTCTACAGTGACGGTTTTCAGGATTACATTCTGCTTCCACCCTCTGCTAACTAGAAACCTTTCACAATATGCTGTTCTTCTGGTTTCACTGAAGTGCTTCTTGCTTTTCTTTATTACAGATAAACATGCGAAGATTTTTTCTTTTTTGGTATCAGGAATTCTTTATTCCCACAGTGCTTCTAGAGACACAGCAAGTCAGACGGTTGGGATGCCTGGCGTAGCCAGCTCTGCAGGAGGGGTGAGGAGGTCTTTCCTAACACGCTTTCCCGTACGTGGGGTCATGCAGCCCTGACCTGAATCTTTCTGAGGAGACTCCGGGATCTGCCAGCAACTCTGATTAGTGTCTCAGCTCCCTCCTTCCCTCTCCTAGACAGAAAAATATTTTAAGTCCTAGATTACATTTTCTTTTTTGCTTGCTCCCAAGTTTTAGCTTTAAAAAAAAAATACTTTCTTAGTTGTCTTTCACTGACTATTCCCTCATCTATTTCCAAGCTTCCGATTTTGTCTCTAACTCATAAACATGATAAATAATGTTCTTATGATTGAAAAAATAACCTGCAAAAGTATACTTTCTCAGAACAAAAAACTAGGGTGGGGAAGAAATCACTATCAGTTTTTTTTTACCCTAAGCCTTTTTTGCCTCAGATAAAGTATGACCACAGGTACTATCAACTTTTGAAAAACTACATTTTCGAGAGGTCAGTTGAAATTAAAAATCAAGCAACATCTATGGGTGTCATAAGCAGCTGTCCAGACCACTCACCAGTGGTAACTCCCAAAGATCATGAGACCCCGTCACCAACGGAGGTATGGAAACTGCAGCAGATCCTGTTTTCCAGAGAGTGCCCAGGACAATGGCTTACACACCCCAGCCCCTAGGCAACGTGACATTGACATCCGCCTTGTACCTCATGAAAGGACATGGTGTGGCTTTGGAGAAGAGGCCATAAAAGGCGGCACAGCCTCTCCTCATTCTCTTGGGACACTCATCTTTGGAGCCTCTGGACACGTCAGCCTGTCTGCTGGAGCCTCTGGGCTACCAGGAAGCTCCCAACTAACCCATGCAGAAAGAGAAGATCGCTCTGGCCACCCTCAGCCGCCACGGCCCCAACCACTGCCCGGTTATGACCACGTGAAAGACAGCAGCACAAACCACCCAGCCAAGCTGTCCCTGACTCCCGGCCACAGCACCATGAAAGATAAGTTACTACATTTTAAGACGACTTGTAGCACAGTCACCCCACATGTGGCATCGTTCACCTTTTTCCTCTTTTTAAAATGTAATTCTGCCCCGTTTTTTTCTTCAAACTGAGTATTTGAATGGACTTGATGCTACTTGTGATTTTTAATGTAATGTAGTTTAGATCTCTAATAGGGCGGTGAAGGTGCCGACCCTGGCACCGTTCTGCTGACCTGGAGTCCTAGCCAGCACTTAACCACAAGACCTTGGGCAACTCACTAAGCAGGGTAAAATCTGTTGTTATGTCACCCCGACCTCATTTTAGATGACCTCCATGGTGCGGCAGCCAGGTAGTTGGGGTAGAAATAAATTTCCTTCCCTCAATACCATGGGTAGAGCAATTTTTGGGGGGAAGAGGGCACTGTGGTACCAATCATAATAATACCACCCCCATCTTCACCACGATGACGCTGGTCTCAATTACAGGGTGCAGGGCGTTCTCCTGGCCATTTCGTGCCAATCACAGCAAAGCC
This sequence comes from Dolichotis patagonum, assembly GCA_004027295.1. Taxonomy (NCBI): domain Eukaryota; kingdom Metazoa; phylum Chordata; class Mammalia; order Rodentia; family Caviidae; genus Dolichotis; species Dolichotis patagonum. Next base: position 5,904 of record PVJX010048874.1, read on the forward strand.
CATAGCAGCCATGGAAATGATTCTTTCCCCCCAGATGTGGACCAGGAGTCACGTGGTCCCGGCACATGGTCCTGAAAATGAAACTTTAGGACAGCTGTGACCAAATCATTACTGAAACTGCCTCTCCCTCCAGAGTTTAAGAAAGTAATATATATACAAACATATAACTAGGGCTAAAGTATCACCATTATTTTATGTAACTATAAAATAAACCAATTTATAAATGAAATTCAGATAAGCACAGGCACTGAAAGTGTGTGATGGAATTTGGTTACAATGTAGTCATTCAAGCAATTCAAAATATGCTGACATCAATTTTCTTCAGAAGTCACAGAAGTTAAAACAGAAAATATAAAATTCTCACAGGAACTCAGGAGTCTTTGAGAACACATGCATTACTTTAATAAAATGCTGACTCGGGATCCTTCCAGAAAGTTCCTGTTGAATGAAGAAACAAGTTGGATAACAAATGCAATTTGAAATAATTTACAGGGAAATGAAAGCAGTGGGGGGTTTCGCTTTCTATTCAGAAATCCTTCACATCAAAATGCTACCACTCAGTTCAGAAAAAGTTGCAAAAAATAAACTTCAAAGAAATTGAAAGAAAATTCAGTTTCACCACGTTTCCTAACACTACAGAAAGAATTAAACATCCTGCAAGAGAGTTCATTATGTTAATAATTTAACACCATTTTCCTCAATGAAAGTTACTGCCACAAAAATCAGACTGCTTCTTGAGACTTTTTCATAGGTAGTACACAGCAGTAATCCCAGCACTCAGGAAGCTGAGGCAGGAGGATTGTTGTGAGTTCCAGGACAGCCTGGGCTACATAGTGAATTCAGGGGCAACCTGAACTATACAGGGAGACCTTGTCTCAAAAAGCTACAAAAAAAAACAGAAACAAAAAGACTCCATGTAGTTTCAGAAGCCATTCCCTTCAGAGGATAAAGTGAAGAGCACACTACAGATACAGGCAGCTTCACTGGTCGTGTCTGTGGTTCTAGTGCCAAGAGTCATTCATGATGTGGAAGGCACATTGATTGTGTTTATTTTATTGTCTGTGCCATGCACTCTGAGGCTTGGGCAGCTGGTATATTTTTATAACTTGCTAAAATATTTTGTGTTCTTATCTACAAAGCTGCATTCCATCGCATTCTTTTCTTTCCCCCAAACTATAGTTTTGCTTATGAGGAGGATTTCCATGGTGAATGTCCCCCATGCCAGACATTTGTGATATAGATTTGGACTACATTCGATGGGAGACCAACACCACCCACCACTGCCTGGTCAGCCTGGTAATGAGGAGTCACATGTTCCATAGTAACACAGGAGTATTTGACAGACCAGAGATGCTGGCCATGGGTACAAAGGAGACACTGGTTTGACCACTGGTCCTGGATTAGGCCCAAGCTGTGGGCTCCAGTGGGATCTGCATGGTTGGGAAGCCAGGATAGATCCATCTGAAGGCAAAGAGGCTTAGGTAGACATATGTAACCTAAGCCCTGATCTCCTTTCATTTAGGTGTTTATCACTGTCTTCTGGAGAGAGATAAAATGTTCAGAGGACCTGCCTTCTGGGGTTGTTTTCTTGCGTAAAATCTTCCCGAACGGACTCCATCAATGTGTACTGTGACACTCTCTTGATACTGCATATTTCCTAGGTGACATACATGCTCTTTGTTCGTTGTTGCACAAATAAACATCCAAAATGGAATGGCGTGAAACAACAATTGCTCATGTTTCCATGGGGGAGGAATTTGAACAGGACCCAGTTGGGTGATTCTGCTTTATGCTCTTGAGTCACAGAAAGGTGCTCACCTGGATACCGAAGGATCTAAGAAGTCTTCGCTCACAGGCCTGGACGTTTGGTTCAGCTATACCCTTCTTCCTCTGTATAGTTTCAGGGCCTTCCCAGGGGTCTCTCATTGAGTACCTGCAGCTGACATGCAAGTCCACAAAGCCTAGGCCCAAAATTGCCTCAGCATGGCTTGTACCATGCCCAGCCTAGATTCAAGGAGGAGGTGAATACGCTCTTCCTCCTGGTCGGAGAAGTGCCAGAGAAATGACAGCCACTCAATGCACTCCTGCTGCTGAATAATCCCAGCCTGCTGCCCCTATAAGGCTCAGCACAAAAGACTCCGCACTTGAGATTCATGAATCGGTGGCAAAGTGGGCCAACAGCACGGTCCTTGAACGGCTGGAGTAATTAGCCTCTGCCTGCAAAGGATTCTCCACAGTGTCCTGAGGCAGGGTCACAGAAGTCACAGATTCTCTCCATATGCCCCTTACTGTAGAACACCCTTGCTCTTCCCAAAGCTTCTCAGAATGAGTCCGATAAAATTTCTCCCTGAGAATCTCTCATTCTCATAGAGGCTTAAGCCATCAAACAGGTCTCTAAAGTCTCCCGAGAGGTTTTCAGCTATTTAAATAAGACATAATGAGGTCTCATCAAAAGGTAGATTTTTTTTTTTTGAGCACCAAAAAAACGAAGAGGAGGAGGACAACAAGGAGGAGAAGGAGAGGGAACCGCATGTTTTCAAAAGTATAAATACTTGGACAGCTTCCTAAGAGAGCTTCAAAGAAAGAATGTGGTGTCTGAACCAGAATATGAACATAAAAGTTGCAAAGATAACACGATATTGCAGTTGGGCAATCCCATCTTCCTGATGCAAACACAGTCAGAGGCTGGGCCATTTTTGCAAACTGAATTATAAACACAGGGCCTTACTGACAAGCCAATTTGAAGACAATTTTATTACTGTGTACTTTTCAAGGCTGCATTGGAAACATGTGTCTTCCTGAGAATTACTGGGAAAAAAGATTCCAGTGGAGGATGAGAGACATCAATGGCCTCATGTTAGAGGTGGGTGGACACCACTGGGTACAGGAAGCACCTTCTTGAATGGACGCTGGTTATTTCATGAATTATAGTTAAGAATATATTATATTATGTACTCTCAGGACTCCTCTTTACAAAACATAGGCTAATTCTTTAGGTTACTAAAATAGGCACATGCAACCAGAACACCCCAGGCCTCCCGGCCTTTGAGTTGAAATGAACCATGTTCTACCTCCTCCATCTGTAGGAGCCCAAAGTCAGCAGTAGAATCGTCACCTTGAAGATGTCTGTTCCCAGCACCCTCTTCTCCATGGTCTCCATGGAGATTCTGTGTGTGTACCAGGCTAATCCTTAGGCTTTCTTTCTAATGGATCCCAGGCTGTATCTCACAGCTCTCTCGACCCCGTTTCAGGGTCTACTGGTTTCTCCATCCTTCTGCTCTTCTCAGGTTGCCTCTCCCATCCGGGCTAATGCCAGTGTTATACCTCCCTCACCTTCTAATGCTGGTAGCCTTCCAGACACTGATTTCTTAGGGTTTCATCTTTGGACCTGTGAATAATGTTTCCCCATTCTGAGAGGTCTCCCCCCTCCAAAGCTGTTGAGTTCTGAGGCCGGATAACATTGTTTTCTATGAAATCCATTGCCTTCCCAGCATGCATGGGCACTGAGGATGCTGGGAGGGAGGCCGAGCACAGCCTGACGCCACGCCTAGAACAACAGCACCTTAGTCAACCAGTCTGCGCACGTCAGTGGCCAGCTCTCCCAGTTTTCTTGTCGATCATTGATGGTTTTTTTTTCCACAGCAGTTGTCTTTTCTTGACATGCGACTTCCTTTAGGGATCCAGCCTATGTCCAGTCAGAGTGGCCATTAGACCCAGGGAAGAAGACCCTAAGCCTTGAGCCCTTGCTTCTCAGGGCCCTTTCTGATCTTCCAGATGGACTCCATCTCCTAGGTGAGGAGTCCCTAGGATCTAGGGGACAGGCTCACTCAGAGTACATGGCCTCATGCTCCAGGTACCCAGGAACCAGGACTCTCTGACCAAAGAGCCCAAAGCTCACTTCTAGAGTCTGCAACCCTTCCTACGTAGAGACAGTGTTTAAAGGGAAGGCTGTGTCTGTGGTGCATGTGGCTACACTTGAGAGCTGGCCACGGGCATCCTCTAGCTCCTCTGAACGCTGACCTAGAAGCACCTTGGCCAGGAAAGCTGTGACCACCAGTCTCCATGTACAACTATGAGAGCACAAAGCAAAGCAAGGAGAAAGCACCATTGACTGAGCACCTACTCCGTGCCGGACACCGCTCGGCCTTCAGCTGAGAGCTCCTTTAAGCCAGGTATGGTAGTGTGAATTGTAATCCCAACATTCTGGGAGGCTGAGGCAGGAGGATCATGAGTTTGAGTCTAGCAAGAGCAACTTAGACTCTGTCTTAAAAGTTGAAAAGCAGTTTTAAATAAAAAGGCCCTCAGAGCAGCCATATGCCTGTCTCCAGAGAAACAGAACTAGTAGGAGCTTTACAGTCACTCCGTGGCATCCCCAAGGGACTAGTTTCAGGGTCCCTCACAGAAGCCAATAGCCAAAGTCTACAGGTCCTCAAGTGCCCTTTGTACTTTGTTGCCGTTGTTGCTGCTGCTGTTTTGAAACATGGTCTCATTATGTAGCTCAGGCAGGACTTGGACTCAATACGCGTAACCTGGGTTGGCCCTGAACTCCTGGTGATCCTCCAGCCTCAGCTTCCCAAGTACTGGAATTACAGGCATGTGCCACCATGCCCAGCTCAAGTCCTTTTTATAAAATGCCACAGTATTGGCTCCTGAATATTTTAAATAATCTCTATATGAGTTATAATATCTTGTATAACAGAAATGCCACACAAACAATTGTTCACTGCGTTTTTACTTGTATTGTTTTTTTTTATAATTTTATTTAAAGAGGAAAAAACAAAACAAAACAGAACAAAGGGCAGCAACCATACAGCATTCCAAGGAAAAAAGGAAAAGTACAACAACAAAACCCAAGAAATCATCACTTGACCAATCACACACTGACCTCCCGGAAATAGCTGCCCAAACCACAAAGTCAAAGCATGCAAAGTAGACATTCAAACAGTGAGACCGTCAACAGCTCTGCTCCACGATCTGACAAAAACAACAACATGGTCATCCATCCCACCCACCCAAATACACATGCAATCACATCAATAGGGTAAAATTAAATACAACAAAACAGAGCAAAACGGACCACAAGAAAGCAATGTAAGACATAAATTTCAAAGCTAGACAATTGGAGATATTCACTCTCTATCATATTGACCTTTGCTCTCTTCCAAATAGTTGTCCATATTGTCACATATAGGGAATTCACAAGAAACAACCTAGTATGGAATTGATCTGAGCAGGACGAGGAGGGCATTACAGGTCTTCAAGACCAGACATTAGGGAAGCCGTGAATGGCTGTCATAATGTCTCGCATTCTCCTCAAAACAGCTGTCCATACCTTCATGTGTGTTGAACTTAGACAAGGCAAAGCAAGCTAAGATCACTTTGAACAAAAAGTGATAGTTTT
>PVJX010048875.1:0-11325 GCA_004027295.1 Dolichotis patagonum
GTGAGAGAAAGTTTCAAGGCGGGCGGTTTCCTCCTCGCCCGGCAGCGCAGGGCCCCGGTGCCTGTCTGTCTGCCCGTCCGTCCGCGCCCCGGAGAGGTCGGGGTGCCGGGCCGCGCTGCGGGCTCGCGGGGATCGTGGGTCTCTGCTCGCCCCACCCTTCAGGGGAGACCAAGGTAAACGGCGGGCGCTTCGGTTTCCCTTCTCGGTCCTCCTGCCACCGCCACCCCGCTTCCTTTTCCTCCCCCCTCTCCGCCGATTTTTTTTTTTTTTTTGAGAGGACCCAAAAAAACGGAGTCTCTTTCCTTCTGCAACTTCCTCGGCGCCCCCCACCCCCACCCCAACCCAGAGCCCCCTCCTCCGCCACCTCGGGGGCCCCCGCCAGAATCATGCCCTCGAGATCCCCCAAAGTGTACGGGGATGAGAATAGATTGACAACAAATTTTTCCCAGTATCGGGGGAAACTGAGATGTGAAATAAGCATTTGGGGGGTCCGGGGGGTGGGGCGGAGGCGTCGGCCAGGGCGATCGAGTGCGTGGCATTGTCACTTGGACCTCCGGTCGTGGTTCGCGATGTCTTTATTGGTGTTGAGGGCCCCAGAGTCTCGTCCTGGCCATCTCGGTCGCGTGGATTTTTGCGCAAGTTTTTAGAAAAACACTGACTCCACTAGAGAGCATTTCTCCGGAAAGTTTCAAGTGCCTCAAAATAGCGAACGTGCAAAACTGGCCAAGGGGAGACCTCTAGCGGTTAAACGCGTCCTAAGTTCGGGAGGCCGAGAGCAAAGTTTGGCCTTTACTTGTAGCTACGCAGTCCGTTCAGACGTGGAAGTCCTGGAGGACCTCGCGTGGTTGTGGGAGAGGGTGCAGCCGATCGGGAAATAGAAGGCGGGGTGGACCGGAGAGTGGCAAACGCTGAGCGTTCGGGCCCCGTCGTCCCCATCCGTTATTCCGGGTGTCTGTCGGGAAGCCGCTTTGCTTTTCCTCTGGAATTTGAGACTGAACACTCCCTGGTGAAGGGGACAGTGGCATGTTCTTTAAAATCGTCCGTTTTTAATCATGAGTCAAAGCGAACGATTCCATTTTGAATATTAATAAAAGTGCAAGATGAGATAATGTGTTTTAAAAAGCAAGAAAGATCTTTTGAGGATTTACTTTTTAAAAATTTAGTTATTATTATTTTGCCTTTTTTTTTTTTTTTTTTTTTTTTTTAATATTTTTTTTTTTTTTTTTTTTTTTTTTTTTTTTTTTTTTTTTTTTTGAGATAGCGTCTCGCTATGCAGTTCAGGCTGGCCTTGGACTTACCTTGTAGCCCAGGCTGGTTTCAGACTTGGAAAGATCCTCCTGCCTCAGCCTCCCGAATGCTGGGATTACAGAAGTGGGCCAACCCGCCCTTCGAGGGTTTAATTTTATAGGAGCTGGTCATTTTATTCTCCAGGAAATGTAATTTAGGGCTCACGTTACGTTTTTGGGCTGTATAGTTGTGTACATAGAGGTTTCGTGTAGTTCTGAAGGGGTTAATTTTGTTTCATTGGTTGAAAAATGATTTCTGAATACTTTGTGTAATCCGTGATTTAAAACATTTAATATACTAGGAAAAACTGCTTATGTGATATCTATTCTCTTGCCAGTGTGTGTCCTTTAAGGTATCGGGTTAATTTTAAAGATAAATACAGTGAGGGAAATTAAAGTTGTATCAAATGATCCTGTCACTTATCACCTGTCTGTTAGACAGTGATATTTGATTGGGTAAATTTAGGATATGGGAATGAGATGAATAATTAAAATCAGTTTCACCTCATCTGGCACTAGTTTATTTTAACCCACACGGTGCTTGTGGAACTAAGCATGCCAGTGTTTGGAATGTGAAGTGATTGATTGTAGTTTGTGGACTTAACGGCTTCTTTTGATGACGGTGTTTTGATTTGTACTTTTCCTCTTTTACAATCAATGCTAGGTCCTTAAGGGGAGCCTGGGGAGCACAGCAGTCCTAAAGACCTCCTGAAGTTTCCTTCTTAGCTGCTACAAGGTAAGAGTTGCTTGGTGTTACAAATTACCTGATACACTTAGGAATGTTAGAAGCTGTGTTTTAAACCCAGGAAAGAGTGTGGGCCAGGCTCAGCAGAAATGCCTGAATTTGCCAGGTGTGGTGACACACACTTGACATTCTAGCATCACGGAAGCTGAGGCAGGATTGCCACCAGTGTGAAGCCAGCCTGGGCTACGTAAGTGAGTTCCAGGCCAGCCTGAGCTACAGAACCAGACCCTGTCACAAAACAACCCTAAGTTTATGGGGGTTGCATTGAGTGCATGAACTCAAAGTAGTTGAGGGTTGAACAAAAATTAGGCAGCATGAGATTTTCCTGGGTAATCTTTCCACTGGTTTCCTTACAGGATTCTTAGCATTTCAGCACCTGTCTTCTGCTAAAAGCAAATTGTTGTATTCTTTGGAACTGAGCAAGCAAGAAAAGTAAAAAGTGTAAATTCATATAACTGTTGCATAGGTGTTTGGGAATATGGAAGATTCTAGACCTTTAAATGTGTTGGCAGAGGCCTGTGATAAAATTTTATAGCTGAAATTTACAGTGAGAATTTTGAAGTATTTAAGTGACTCCTGTGGCTTCAGTTCAAGCAGGGCCAAGTCCGACCGGATGTCAGGTGATAGGGGCAGAGCGAGGTTGCAGCATGGTAGCCCGGAATCCATCTCCATGGGGTTGTCCTAGAAGTTCTTTCTGGTGATTTAGGTCTCCAGGAATGGAGACCTGTTTTAAGACAAAGTCATCCTTCCTTCCGTGAGCTGGACTAAGGATCCTTGGGGGCCCAGGAGTGGGCTGGAAGTCCAGCTGAGTCCTTAGGGATATAAAAATGCCCCTTCGCAGGTGTGCACTGTCATTTTCTGCGCGGGGATCATGTCATTAGCCGAGTGAGCGGATGTGGCAGTGACAGCAGAGGCAGTGTAGGTAGGAGAGGGTCGCGCAGAGGTCGGGTCCAGGCCATTGGTTCGGTGGCGGTTTCGTGTTTGGACACGGTGAGCGAAGGCAGCTCACGCTTCTCTGTTGGGGGCGACTGGGGCCAAGCGTGGAGGGCTAGAACAGAAGGCAGCCGGCCCGACTTCTTCCCCGAATGTGCCCGCTGTGGAGGTTGTTTTGCCTCCTTCTGCTTAGATTCTTCATCTGGAAAATGGGAACAGCAGTTCCGGCCTTGCCTCTTTTTGAAAAAAAAAAATCAAGTAAGATTTTAAGACTCCTAAAGAATTACTCAAGTGTGGGTTGGTTGTAGTGTAGTTTGAGCCAGGCTCCAGGAAGGCCTGACCAGTGCTCTGATATAATTCTTGCCTAAAAGCTTTAGATTGGTTGCTGGTGTCTGGAGAGAGAGAGAGAGTGAGAGAGAGAGAGAGCGAGTGTGTGTGTGTGTGTGTGTGTGTGTGTGTGTGTGTGTGTGTGAGAAAACTTCAGCAGTATTTCTTTCCTTGAGAAAAAAGTAATTTACTTTTGATAATATTAGAGCCTTGAAAGAGAGACTGAGTTTAAACCTGGTGCTAAATACAAAGCCTGAAATGTATTTATCCCAAATCAGTCACTTAATAACTAAAAAGAATAAATGAAAGAAATACTTGGAGAATAATGCCTTCTTGTGGAAACGGTAGGGTAGTGTAAGTAGAGGAGTTGGTGTGAAGGGAATTCAGGTACTGTAATTAATATTTTGGTTGCGGGAGCCCGCTGGGAGGAGGTTAGGAAGTAGGTAACTGGGGTAGTAGTGTTTTAAACTAACAATAAGCCAGAAACCGATGCCGGTAAAGGACTAGAGAGGGAGGACCCATGGCAGGGCCTTTCCCGCCTCTTTTCTCCTTTTTGCTGTTACGTTTTATTTATAACCAGCTTCCTAAAATAGATTGGGAAAAAATTACAAGTACTATTTGTCATTATTTTCAGTTTAATGATACGGAACGTTGCAAAATAAACCTTGATGTGGTTAGTTGCATTTCCCCTCTCTTCTTCTGTACATTCTCCCAATATTCTAAGAATCCAAACCCCATTAGTCAAGGAAAGAAAAAAGAAATCTATGTCCAACTTCATTAGTAGCTGACTAAGCGAAAGCTGGTTTATGAATAATGTCACCTGGTCTGTTTGATACTTTATTTCTTAAGAATTGTGGACTGTTTCACCCAATGCTATTCACAGAGTAGGAAATTTGTTAGAGAAGTTACTTGTGGTACAAGACCACCTTGGCACCGTAGGGTCCCAAGCGTGGGTGGGTAGAGATCCCTGCAGCAGCTTTTCTTAATCAGTTTTCCATAACCGGTTTTTCTTGGAGATCTTAGCGTTGAGCTCTCAATGACTAGTTTTTGACCTCAGAGTTCCAGAGATCCTTTCCCCGGGGGGAGGGAATCTGGAGCAGAACAGCTGCCCAGGTGGGAAGAACAGGGGTTTTAGCCATCCTGGACACCAGTGAGCCCGGAAGCCCGGATTTGGGCTGCCTGTTGGAGGACTGTGCACGTAACTGGATACACAGCACAGTACGGTGCTTTCCCTTCCTTTTGTTTTTTGTTTTGAGGCTTTGCCTTTAGAAACCAGTGAGCACCTTTTTACTCAGTCAGGGAGGGCCCACTCCTCTTTGACTTCACAAGGTGACTCTAGCAAATGGCTGCCCTACTTGCTGCTTCAGAGAGACTCATTCCTCACAAGGGCTTGTGGCAATTACCATATTTATAAGCACAACTATAGATATGGGTGATTAAAGTATACAATGAATGCTTACATTTAAAAAAAAAGTAAAAGATACGTTGATCTCCCTCAGGATGCCTCCCCACACTTTGAGCACAGTTCTTTCCTTGTCCCTTGTCCATCCTTTCTTCCTTCAGGACTGTCTTTGTGAGGTGTGATCAAAAATGCGGTGAATGCCGCTGCTGAGCGCCACCTAGTGGACGGGGAGGCTGGTGAAAAATCGTGGTGTGTCTTCACCAGACCTGGCGCGTTCTTTCTCAGAGCTTACCACGATGTGCATGGAAATAAATGCTTTGAATTGATTCAGGTCGCTCTACGTGGTGGCAGTGTCTTGGCCAGTGAGATTTACCTGAGGTGGGATGATTGCTGATTGAACTGATTCGGGGCGTTGGGGAAGCTCTGAGGACAGCACAGGTGAAGACACTCAGGAAAGAGGATTCAGGGCGATGGATCCTGTGTCTGCAGTGCCAGGGAGGACTTGGAGAGGCACTAATGGCAATGTGTCTTGTGCTGTGACAATTTGTGAAAATGTAAGCGTGTACTGTAGTTTTCTATTATACCTCAAGGGTGAAGATATGTGTTTAGAGAGAATTACTTGTATGTTCTTGTGTGTATAGATTTCTAGATGATATCTTGAATTGTTTTATTTCTCTCTTTTTTTTTTTTTTGGGAAAGATACTGGTATGTAGCTCAGGCTAGCCTCACACTCGGGGCAATCTGGTCTCAGCCTTCAAAGTGCTGGGATTATAGGTGTGCTCCACCATGCCTGGCTGAGATCTTGAAATTTGAGGAATCTTTAGAATGCGTATTTTGTCAGGGAATCATTGTCCAGTGGGAAGGGTCTGAGATTTTCTCTTTACTGTGTTAAATTATGTCACAGATATGTGTGGCCAGCAGTCAGTAATAGGTGATTATAAACAGGTTGGCATTGATTGTAGCGGTTATGCTGCAGTTACGCACCAGTGAGGGAAAGAAAGCGCCAGGGCCACATACCCTTGAAAAATAGTTAAATTTGATTGATGGGGCTGGGAATGCTCTGTTTAGGAGACAGGGTAGTTTGCAAGAAGCAACAGGGATTTGGAAAGGGAACTTGAGTCCAGTTTGGTGATCTCTTGGTCTTACGGGCCCAAATTTTCTGCTCAGAAGTGGATTTAGAATGAAGGATTTGGACGGTAACGAGATTGCATTTGTCTTCTATGTCATATAGTAAAATACTGTTTCTATGTTGTCTGTCTGTCGTATATAAGCAGTGTTTTGTATTTAGTTACCAAATAGCCGCTGGGCAGCAGTTTTTTACCAATCAGTCCTGGGGAGTGAAGTACATAGTCACCACTTAGCACCATGTTGCATTACCATACGTTGGTGCTACCATGAAATACAGCCTCAGTCCTCGAGATAGCGTGTTCGTGACTAAGTCTCAGGTCAGCCATTTGCATGGAATGGCAGTTTGCAGCGTGAGGAAGCCATGTTTACGTGCAGGGCTAAGTGTGAGGGGGTGCTGGGTGTGGAATGAAACCTGTTCCTGTGCTGGGGACCAGGCAGGGGCGGGGAGGTGCGCTCTGCAGAACACTTGACATATGGATATTTTAGCTGAAATTGTACAGTAGGTGACTTTTGAATGTCAAGCACCAGGTTAGGTGCTTCAAATTTACTTATTTATTCATCTAAAATACTTAGGTGTGCCAGCTGCTCTTCCAGGTACTGTTTTCACTAACCTTGGACATGGGGTGTTATTTCTCTTTTAAAGCAAATGGTGTTCAGATAAGCAGAGTAACTTGTCCAGCTTTCAGTGTTGCAGTTTGGAAAGGGGTGGAGCCAGGGAAAACGTTACTAGTTTAGGATTGCTTCCTTAAGGCCGTAGGCTTCTGAGTTGCAAAACAGCCATTCTAGAAGATTGCAAAGGAAATACTCTTCCAGGTTAGTAGATCTGCGCTTCCATATTGGTTGATGCTAAGTGAGCAACAATGAAAGGTACTAGAAACACTGAGAGGAAAATTATCATTTTGCTTCATTTTTCTTTTTTTAAGCCAAAAAAAGTGAGAAAAGAACATTTGGCCTAGTGCGTGACCTTGAAATGATGACGCACTGTTAATAAAGCAGTCAGTCAAAGAGAGTGGGACCTAAGCTTGAAGTAGACTCAGAAGATGATGAAATTAACTTTAGAAGGCAAGAAAAAGATGAAGGACCACAGATACTAGTGGAGAAGAGCCAGGGTTGGAAATGTAGCGTCCCAGAACCAAAAATGAAAATAGGATATGACCAAGAAATAGTCAAGAACTATACTTTCACTACCTGTGTTATAATCTAACCAGAAGATCGGTCCTATATTTGCACCCTAACCCTAAGCAAGTCAGTCCCCGTGTGTAACGTGGGTGCATCCACCAAGTCTTCGAGAAGCATGCGCTAGTTACTAGTCACTGAGTAATGGACTGTTTCGTCTTCCTTGAAACTCTGTGAGAATCAGTGCTTTTCTTGAGCGCTTACAGCGCGAGGCCTTTTCAGGCTGGTGCCCTGGCTTTGTGTATGTGATTTCATAGAATGAAACTCACTCAGTGTTTAGATCATCGTGAGTAGGACGATCCAGGCATCAGGATGAGTTCCGTGTTTTCCCCCATCGGTTACACTGTGAAACAAACCCTCAAGAGTGAATGGAAATTTCTGTGTAGTCAGTTGTCTGGTCCAGTTGTTAAATGACCTAAACAGTTCACCCTGTTGGTTTGTGTTCTCATCTGGTAGAATTAAAGCTGAGTTGTCTGATGTGATTGGATATGTCTGTCTGTCAGTTTAAGCCCTGGGCGTCTCTTCAGCGAGGCACATAAAATCTGGTCAAATCTAACTTTTTACATGGGAAAGAGAAATCAAGCACAAATCTTTTAATTTTATCTCTCTGTTCTATAAAAATATGAGTCAGAGTAAGATACCACTTTTAGCATTTTTTTAAAAAAGATTTTGAAGTGAAATAAAAAAGAACAAGACACTACTTTTAGGTTTTCTTTTTTAATTTAGATTCATGCATATGTATCAAAAGCTTAGAAATATGTGTCAGACAGGTTCTTGTTCTTTTTATGGCCTTTGAATCTCTCTAATGGGTGTAAAATTTCTATTATTACTCGTCTAGTATAGTATGTTGATGAGCTGATAGCAGTTTTAAGGGTGTTTCTGCCTCACATTGAAGTGTAGTCTGTACATTGAACATGAACTTCAAACAGAAGCGTTTGATGAGAATATATTAAACAGGCCATAGGCCTGCTAATGTCAGTTAATGTGATTTCACTTTCTGAGTGCATTTTTTTTTCTTAAAAGGCATTTTTCATTTTCTGTTCCTCCTTTAGAGGAAGTACGTAGGCTAGGCCACAGAATCTCAGAATATTCGTCCTTGTTACAGTAACAAACGAGGGGCAGGAAGTTGAGATCTTTGTAGAGGTTGCCTTTGGTGACTACTCTTTGTGTCCAGGGCAGGACAGATAGCTATCCAGGTAAACCATTACTGCTGTCCCTTAAAAACGGGGAAGCCCGCCTTAAAATATGAGCAGTTGTTAAAATTCTAGTGTGTTTAGGAAAATGTCGGTAAGATGGAACCATTCTAAGAAATTATGTATATGTATTTTTTAGAGGGGGGAATGGTCTCACTACGTAGTTCAGGCTGACCTTGAACTCACTGTGTGGACCAGGCTGGCCTCAAATTTGTAGTGATCCTCCTGCCTCGGCCTCACAAGTGCTGGGATTACAGGTTTGCACCACCACACCCAGTCTGACTTCATACTTAAAGCCTGCATGGATCAGCTGACAGTCAAGTATCTGTTATCCAAGGAAAGTTGAGAATAGAAATCTCAGATGTTCGAGGATTTGTTCTTGATTGCATTGGGATTTCACTCCCCACACTGAACTAATCTTAGAGTTTTTGCCCGCCTCAAATCTATGAACGTGGGTCCTCAGGGCAAATTTCACATCCCCCCTCCACAGATCTCAATTCCAATATGTGCGCAGAACGGAGCTTCTATCAGGCAGGGTGAGCAGAATGTCAAAAGTGCGTCTGTCGTGCTTGATTTGGAAGGAAACCTTTCCTTTTAGCAGCGTGTTTGTTGAGAGAGGCTTCATTCTCTTCTCCTTATTGAATAGTTTGTTTTACGGGTTTGAATTGAACTTCTTTTGATGTGTTCTTCACTGACGCTTAAGTAAGGAGAGATGCTTGGAGCAGTAATGTTATGCTTCCACCAAAGAGATAAATAAAATACTGAGCAGCCCGTCATTACTTGGAATTTTCTCTGCTGAATGTAAAATAGATGGACAAGTGAATTTCTCTCTCCGGATTCTCTCCACGACTGCTGGGTTTCCTGCGTGTGTTCATTCATTGTTAAACGTTTTCCCATGGTCACATGTGAGTGAATCAAGGTCTCTTTCCAGCCCTGCAGCAGGCGGGCAGAAGTGTGGCAGGTGTTACAGTCTGGTGGCTGCTGTCTTGAGGCCGTTCACCCCGGGTGTCATGTGCACCTGCATTGTCTAGGGGAGAGAAACCCTGTCCCTGGGTCCCTCGGCTGGCTCTGTGGCTGCAGCGTTCTTCTCCCCTTACCTCCCTTTTGCCTGGGTGGGATTTTCTGTTCACCTCTGCCCCAGCTGTCTGGAAAGCAGGTCCTGAACCCTTGTTGATTTGCAAGGCGGTCCCTGTGTCACCTAAGGTTGCCAGTGGCCCAGCCAATTTGGGGTACCGTTTTTTCAGACATATTTTTTTGTGGGGTAGGCAGTTACTTTTTTTTTTAATTTCAGAAGAACTTTGCAAAACTGGCGGTTACCAGTGGGACGGGTGGGAAACCCTCGCAGGCCGCTGTGAGCTGCTTGTCCACGATGGCTCAGAGCCTGACCCTTGACCCTTACAACCTCTGCCCCACTCTCTGCACTCCCAAAAGACAGTGCTGGGCTCTGCAGGGTGAGGTCCTGACCCCGAGCAGTTATTGTCCCCGCAGCGCGCTGCCTGGGGCACCTGCAGCCTGGGGCTTGCAGGGCAGGCGCAGGCCAGCGGGCAGCTTGTCTGCTTTTCCTTGGGTGCCCTGTAACTCTGACGGGCTCAGCGTCCACGGTGGGGAGCACTGCAGCTTACAGGACGCTTTAGGAGAAGGTCTGATATCTGTGTGAAGTAGATGTTCAGCTCCATTTTGCAGCGGGAGGAGCTGCAGGCTGGAGGGTGGGTAGGCCATGCCTGGTTTATTATATAGCTAATAAGCTAGGGCTGAGAGTCAAACCCAGAGCTCTGGCCCCACAGCGTTTGCTTTTCGCTGTTCCAGCCCATGAAGTCGTCTTCTGTTGCTCGAATCCAGTGTGTTGCTGCCCTCGGGGGGAGTGAGAGTCGGTTTCTTAGCCAGGTGCCCTCAGTTTTCTCATCCTGTAGAATGAGGAGAGTCATCCTTATCAGTCTTCAAAGGGAGCTGTGAGGGTCAGATAGCATGGGGGGGTCATTTAAAGTGAGAAGCACTAGGGAACCCCTTTGGCCTGGTGTGGTGGGGTCCCATCACGGCTCAGGCCGCTGGGCCTCATGTGATCTCCCACGTGGCGGGGGGCTGGGACTTCTCCCACGGAGGGCTGAAGGCGTCTCTGGTATGGTACAAGTGGCACGAGGTGACCGGAGGGTCAGTCTCAGAGCTGGAGGGGTCTTGGGATGCGGGAGCCGTGCCTGTCCCGGGGTCGCTCTGTCAGGCTGGCTTGCAGGATGTCAGGGATGCTGCCCCAGGCCCAGGACCTGCAGCTGTGGTCACAGGGCTGAGACGGTGCTGTGTGGGTGGCTGCACCGTCACACCCGAGGGTGACCCAAAGGTTGCCAGGGGTTCATCACAGCAGGGTCCCACAGCTCCCACAGAGTGGGCTTGGGGGAGTGGACTTCAGGAAGTGTTGCCTTGGCCTTTAATCTCTTCCGGCTGAAGGCCGGGGCAGTGGTGGTATGCTCATTGCAGGGCCCTCCAGGCCCTCAGGGAGGAGTGGGCTCGGGTTCACCTTCCTCCCAGTGCAGCCGTGTCTTCTCCGGTGCTTTGGAGGGCCGCACTTCATGACACACATAAATAGGAAGATATTATTTACATGGTATCTATGGTGTGCACACTGTGTGTGTGTGTGTTGTGTGTGCATGTGTTGGGGTGTAGGGTGTTGAACCCAGGGCCTTCCCACTGAGCTGCATCTGTCCTTTTTCAGTTGTTTTTTTAATTTTGTGAGCATGTCTTGCTGAGCCACATGTTGCCCAGGTGGAGCTCAAATTTGTGCCTCTCCTGCCTCAGCCTCTGAGAGTGCTGGGGTTACAGGCGTGTGCCTCCGTGTGCAGTGAAAATACCTACTTATACGGTAGCAGTCTTGACTTCCAGTGATGCAGCTTTGAGGGCAGGCAGCTTATTACCATCGATGCCATTGAAATAACATGAACTGGAAAACAGCTGCTAATTTCTTTAGCAGTCCATGTTTGCAGTAAATGATGACGTTTATCTTGGGAGTCGGGGCAAGGACAGGACACAGCTTAATTCCTCTTACTTCCCCTTCCTCTCCCCTTCCGCTTTTATCCATCTCTTGGTCCCCTTCCTGCTTGCAGAAGATCGTGTGTGTGTGTGTGTGTGTGTGTGTGTGTGAGTGTG
>PVJX010048876.1:0-11301 GCA_004027295.1 Dolichotis patagonum
AAAATTAACCTGCAAATGGGGTGCTCTAGGCAGGGGGAGGCCCAGCACCAAAATCATCAAGTCCCTCAGGAACCCTTGATGATGCTCACCTTCTCTGAAGGGAAAAGCACCATCAAGTCCCCTAAGACATGGCCCTTGTCCTGCACTTCTTACAGAAGTTGTTTTGCACCATGACATCCCAAACGTACCCTCCATATCTGGTATATTGAAAAAGGCCCCAAGGTAATTCCCACCCTCACAGAAAAATACCTGACCCCTTAAAATCAAATTGACTGACTAGTCACACTGTTTTCACAGTACTCTACATTTTAACTATTTTTCTCTTCTGTCATGCCTAAGGCTAAGAAATGTGATCCTTTATTACTATGCCTAATATGAAAAATGTTTTCACACCTCATGTCAGATGGAAAGAATTTGCAATGAGAAATACCTTCAATTGTACATATCAAAGGGACAGGGGGAAACCAGTGTGAATTTTTTATCCCATGGCCAGAAAACTTGAAAGAATATTCTTTTATTCCAAAGAGGCTAATCTGAGTGTCTTTTCTGGAAATCAAGGCAATGGTAAGTAGTTAGGCATTTTGAGGGAGTTAAGAGAATTATATATTAAATATTTTTGTCTACTCATATATAATATAACTTACTTCTCCTATTTTAATTGTTACACATTATCTGGAGTAATTTTAGAACATAGGTTAGTTAAAATTGCATTATACTGGGGCTGGAAATTCAGCTCAGGGGAATAAGCCTTGCAAGTGTGGAGTTGTGAGTTCGATCCCCAGTCCCCCCTACAAAAAATTGCATTATAATCCTAACTTTTTTATTACTACCCACCTCCTAAGCAGAGAAGATATTCCTGTCTTTCTTTTCTTTGATTCCTTAGATTCATTTGTGTTTGCAAAGTCCCCCCTCTGAATTCAAAAACCTAAGGCTTCATAAAAATGTCAGTTCATAATCAGAACCTGAAATCTCTTCTAGATATCAGAAGCTCCAAAGGGGAAGTTCCCAATTGTCCTGTTGCTCTAATCAATGTGCATCCATTAAGCAGTTTTCCTTTTATTATAAACATTATACTCCTCGCCATTTAAAACACCATTTTCAATACCTACAGTATTAATGATACATTTTAGTAAATTGTAGCATCAAATAAAGATACCATAAAGCTAAAAAAAGCCACATAGCATAAAAGATTATCTCCAACCATGTTATACAAAATGCACACCACTCCTGTGCACTTCACATTTATATTAGAATTAAGTTTCTTAGATGCATTTTTTTTGCTTTCTTTTTCTCAACTAATGGTATTTGAGTGTGTACACTTTGCAGATACCAAGGTACTCATAAGACATAGCCACCTTGTTAAAGACTGCTGAGATCATTCTCTCAGTAGCATTAGCAGTTAAAATCCTCTCAAACTTTTGTTAGAGAGTAGTCTTTCAAACCATTTCATTATTACCAAGATTTCCCGGCTATTTACCTACACAAACACATGCCATCTTCTTTGACAGAACGTTTGCCCCATGTACAATACAAAAGTAAGCGATGGCTGGGGAGCGACTCCTCCCATACCCACATCTGGAGCAGTGCACTGCCCTGCGTGTGGAAGCATACACTCTGATCTCCATTTCTACCCTTTCTACCAGGGCAGTTTTTTAACTCCAGGGAGGACATGATCCATCTTGCTCATGGGACTCCTCTCTGCCCTTCTGAGGTCTCTGCAGTTAAGTGTGAATCAAGAGCTACCATTTGAAAACGCTGCTGTGATATCACAGCTGAGCATGGATTCCACACAGTCCCCTGAGAGCAATTAAGCAAGGGCAGAGAGCTCCAGATTTCCAAACAGTGGCTGAGAATTAACCAAGTTTCACATTGCTAACCTTAGTGATGGGAGGGTCGATAATCATTGGCAGTAATAGAGTAAAATGATTGTCACTAATATGTGTTGCATCACCATTTGTCTGTTGTTACACTTATTCTGTCCTTAAATGAGAAGAAGCCTATATTTTATCCTGATGAATATGAGCAAGTCAAAAATTCATGGTGCATGGCTGAACAATAACTAGGATTAAAAGTGTCCATGGGATCCCAAGTTCTCACCAATGGGAACCTCCAGTTTGAGTACCAAGAACATCAGTGTCACCGACCTCCAGGAAACCCTGCTTCTAATTCCTGCTCCAGAGGATGGTTATGGCCACAGCAGAGCTCACTGCGGAAGCCTTTCCCAGCTGAAATTTACAAACACCTCTTTCCTTTTGTAGAGCAACAGGCTGAGGGGGCCGGTGGATGAATTGGGTTTGTGCATAAACAGGGTCTGTATGTTAGTTTCCAGGGCTTCCAAGGAAGTTCAAAGTGGGCTTCATTCAACTCAGAGACCAGTCATGGCCAGAAGAGGCACCTGGTGGGAAAGAGAGTGTAGGCAGCTCCATAGGGGGAAGTCCCTGCTCAGGAAGCCAGCCTAGGCTGAAACTCAGCCCTGTGACCTAGTCCATGAAGCCCATGCAAAGTATCAGGTGAGTGTTGTCTGTAGCATCAGGTAGAAGAAGGGCAATCTCCCTTCCTGGGGAGGTTGAATATATGGAGAAGTTGAACAGGATGACAGGTGTGGCCAGTCTACTTATACCTGAAACACTGGGAGTCTGATACAGTGTGCTTATACTTAACTAACAGCAACAGGGACTATAAATTGGTTTTGCACTGAAATAATGCACTGAAAACTGAACATAATACTTCTTGTAAAAATACATGATTTCATTATTGCTATAAACGTCAGAATAAATGCCTTTCATGCAGCCTCCCAAATGTAAATATCATGTGTTAAAGCTAATTGTATTTTAAATTGCCAACATTATAACAAAGGATTTAATTTTCAAAGGGACTAAGACAAAAAACATACTGGTATTTTCTGAACTGTCCTCTCAAGTAAGAGGTGAATTATTCATTTCCACTTCTTGTTTCCTAGGCAAACAGATGAGGGCAGCCCAGAACCTCTCAGCAGAGGGGCCGGTGGATTCTATCTCCCACACATGTCACAACCTGAGACCTGGCCCCTTACCCATCATGATCATTCATTAAGACTGGGGGAAATATTTTTAACAAAACAGGATTTTACAATGGACTTGGGATTGGAGGCTTTGTCTGAAATATCGGATGATGGACCACCTTGAACTTGCAGGTCAATTCTCAGATGAAGCTGACCAGTGCTGGCTACTGTAGGTGGGCTAAGACCCATGGTATGCTGATCAGTTCACTCTTTCCCAGGCCACAGTAAGCAATCCACTGGCCTTTGTCACTAATTCTGTCTCTGCTTTTCCTTTTCTAACAGCGTGATTTGTTCTGGCGATCTGACCTCTGCAGGCCTTGACTTTGTCCCTCTTTTGCTCATCCAGTTGCCTCCTTTCCAAGTAAAACTGTGGGTACCCAGATGGAGATGTAAGGACTCATTGTCACATTTCAGAGCAGTTGGAATTAGAAACCAGGTCCCTGTATGTTATGGTTCATATCTAGATGTTTCCCTAAAGTTTCACACAATCATCGGTGGGGCTTTGGGGAAGTGATTGGATCATGGGAGCAATAATCATCAATGGATTAGTCTACTGATGAGTTTAGAGCTAGATGTGACATTGGGTGGTCAAACCTGGTCAAAGCAGGCAAGTCCCTGGCACGTGGCCTGGATGAAGAATGTATCCTCTTACTCTTCCCTTGATACATCTCTTTGCTTCTGGCTGCCACATCATAAGCATTTTTTTTCCTCTGCCATGCCCCTCTGCATGGCATGTCTCTAAGTGCCCTGCCTTGGAGACAGCATATTATGAACTGAAACCTCTACAAACTATAAGTCAAAATAAACCTTTCCTCCTTCAAGTGTGAGTATTGAGTATTGTGTTGAGAATTTTTTAAGACACTGGACTCTCAGTTTAGCTCCCATTCAGTGAGTGTTTTATACATGTTTTGTGCATGTTTCTTAGTGTTTCTTTTCCCACAGAATTGTCAAGAGCAAATTCAAGCACAACATATGCAGGCAATCTCCCCACGGCCCAGCGCTGTGGGGCCCTAGAAGCTGCAGCAGAGGCGGCTCTGCCAGAAGCAGCTCCAGGGAGAGCTGTCAGAGGAGTGGGAGGGAGTACAGCTTCCTTCCTGAGGAGCTGCCAGGGACAAGGAGAGGCTGCTCAGGGGGAGAGAACAGAGCACTAACTTATCACAGTCCAGGCAAGCACAGGGAGTGGGGAGGGAAAGTTATTCCAGGCAAAGGGATTGTTCCTCCATTTAAAATCCTTCTCAGAGTATAGCAATCTAGGAATCCCATGCAAATCTATATTCTGCCAACAGGCTCAAGCAAACTGTGTCTGAAGTTAGATGTTGGAATGAAGAATTTGATTCCTCTGGGCTTTTCCTAAACTCCTTTGTAGTTCAGATCCCACCCCTGTGTTAGTGTACTGAGCCTCTGTCCAGTGGAATCAGTCTTATCTATTACCCTGTGTTCTCATGGTCTGGGGCATGTACATTACCCCTGTTAGAAAGATCCATCCTTGGGCTCGGGATTTAGCTCAGTGGCTTAAGTGCTTGCCTGGTAAGCGCAAGGTCGTGAGTTCAATCCCCAGTACCAAAAAAAAAAAAAAAAAAAGAAAGACCCATCCTCAGATCGGTGTTACTAACTGCTGAAAAACAACTTAAAATTAAAATATAAGACTCTTTCTTCTTAGAAATTCACTATTAAGAGAACTAAAATACAAGCTACCAATTGGTTTAAAACATTTAATAATCATCTATTTAACAAAAAAATTTTATCCAGAATGTACATATTCCTATGAAACAGTTCTATAAGGAATTGAAAAAGTCAAATACTTGAACAGACACTTCAGCAAAGAAGATGTATAGATGCCAAATAAACACGAGAAGATGCCATTGGGGAAATGCAAATTAAGCCCACAATGAGATGCCATTTCACATCTGTTAGATGGAAAGCAACAATAGCCAGGCAGTGCCAAGTGCTGGCAGGATAACTGGATCTGTCACTCACATCTGATGGGGACTCAAATTGGCACAACCTCTTTTGAAAACTTGGCAGTTTTTAAGGTTGATCACAAACTTGCAATATGAGTCAGCAAGCCCACCTCTGGTGTATTTATCCTCCACATTCCTGCAAATGAGAAGTGTTCATGACACAATTCTATATAATGTTTAGTCGTTGATTTATTTCTAATTAAACTAAATTGTAAATAGTACCATGCTCTTCAATCAGAGAATGGATGACCGCAAGGTGGTACATCTATATAATGGAATAATAGGCAGGAATAAATAAAGCAAACTACTAATGCAAGTAAGTTAAGTGATTGTCTATAGAATTATGGTAAGAGAAAAAAACAAGAAGTTCGAAAGATTATACACTCAAGTGATACATTTGCATAACATTCTAGACAAGGCAACAGTGCAAGGAGGCCAGTTCAGTGATTGCTCTCGGTTTCTGACAGGAAGATTTTGTCTATTGGAGAGAGACACAAGAAACACTGAGTGGTGATGGGACTCATTTGTATTCTGATTGTGTTGGTATTTTCAGGGATCTGTGGGTGTGTTAAAATTCCTAAAATAGGAGACAGATGAAAAGATAGACTGTGTTGACTAAATCAATCATGCAGAGAAGATTCAAATTGAACATAGTTAAATGTGCGCAAAGTAGCTAACAGTAACAGGATTCTCCGGAATAACCGAACCAACAGAATGCATACTGACAGAGGGAGAACAAGAGATGCATTTAAATAATTGGTTTGCACAAAGTTGGAGGTTAAGTTTCAAGATTTCAATGGACAAGCCAGAGACCTTGGAGAGCTGATGTGTAGTTGCAGTCTGAGCCTGAATGTCTGACAAACAGGAGAGCCCATGATGTGAGTCCTAGTCTGAAAGCTGTCCCTCTCAAGACCAAAGAAGTTTCAATATTTCAGTCCAAGCCCAAATGCCAGGAATGACTGACGTCGTGGTTAGCAAAAGTTCCCTCTGATTCAACCTTCTGGTCACACTCAGGTCTTCAGTAAATTGGGTGAGCCTCACCTCCCACCACATAGAGCAGTCTGTTTTTTACTCAGTCTACTGATTCCACAGTTATTGCATTACTGGTGACCCAATGATGTTTGATGCATACCTGTGTCCCAGGAAGAATGGCGACACTAAATGTATACAATATGTCACACCCCTAGAACCACTGGATCAGGTACCAAGTGTTAGTGCCCATTTTACTAGTGACGCCTGCAATCTCTAGCACCAAGTTTGTGCTCAGGACCCTTTTGTTGATGTAATGAGTGAGTGTTGAACTCTGTTGTGGATGGTTTTATTACTTTGGTGCCTGTTATGAGACCATTTGTGTCCTAATATTTATTTAATCTTTTGCATATACAATTGCCAGAGATTACACTGGAATGTATATGAATCTCTTTACCATCTCAGGCAAGCAATTTTGCACAAATTTTCTCAGACCTGACAAAAGTCTCAGTGGTGGCCAGCAGCAGGGACAGGTGAGCAGTTAAGTATTTCACAGGCTAAGGCTGAGGAGTATCTGAAGAAGTCCACAGGGATTTCAGAGATAGTGGGTCTGAATGAGAGATGGAAGCTACATGTTGGATGTGGAGTTCATTGGGCAGTGGAAGTTATATAAACGGTAAAGTCTGAAAAGTATAAAGGAAAAGTAGACACAAGACAGGGAGCTGGAAAAGACAAACATAAACTTCTATCAGAGAAAGAAGATTCTCCAACAGAGTCTGAAATCAAATTGACCTCAGGCAAGAATAGAAAATCAGGAGAGAATGGTGTCATCTACACAGAGATTAAGTCACATTGTGAAGAGAGTGATCACACAGTCTGGGGCTGCAAAAAATATATCAAGTGAAAGAAAAGGGGGAACAAAAGAAGGCCTTATATTCATGGGTTATACTGAAAAATTTCCACCTGCTAATTTCCTATTGTGTGACTGTTTTGTCCACGCAAGCCAATGTTCTTCTGATTAACAAGGGGAAAGGAAAGGAGGAATTGCAGCCACAGATTAACCAAGAGTGAGCAGCAAACTGACTGGTTACTACAAATACAAGCCTTCAACTCCAGCCTATTGGTATTCCCAGTGCGAAAGGAATTTACAGGTGCAATTTCAGACTCTGGCAGTAATTTCTGAAACAGGAAGGGGATGTGAGGTGGATAGAGATGAGAAACAGTAGCTTAGAATTTTTTAAAAAGGCAACAAATTGGGTTTTTGAGGCTATCACACTTGGTTTGGCCCTGGATCCTATCGAGGTTCTTGGAAGCAGGAGTCAGAGATGACTCCAGGTTTTAGAACTCAGTCAGTGGTAGAGAGTGGTAGCATCAAAGAGCTTCAGTAGCCTGGACACCAGCTTTGCAGGGAAAGTGAAGCCATAGTTTCAGTATCTCAGGACTGAGTGGATGCTGGACCATGCAAGTTCTGGAGACAAGAATGCTCCTTGAAGGAAAGACAAGACCCAGCTCCAGGTTCCCACGTCGGAGAACATGGCAGGATGCTTTTCCATGGATGCGCCTTTTAATAAGCTTGCAGAAAGTAGTGCAAATGGACTACTAATTGGCAGTGCTCTCCCTGGGAAAATGCTGAATACTAGGTGTGAAAATGATGGTCAGGAAGGAGTAGGGAAAATCAGAGCCACGCAGTGACACCCAAAGGCAAAGGACTTGGGAGTCCCATTCTCAAAACATCCCTTCTAGCATCTGCTCCGGAGGTCACAAAATTCAACACCCACCTGGGAAGCCCCTCTCCCTCACTGTGTTCCCAACCACCAAACTAACTTCACCTCACCCTTAATCCTCCAATGTAGGTGTCCTGGTCTCCAGACCAACCTCGCTGATGCTCCTTCCTGAAGGCAAAAGTAATAATCACTACTCTGTGTCTCTCTCTCCTATGTTTGCACAGCAGCACATGACAGCAACATGTTCCTGTGGTGTAGAGGTGAGTGTCTCCTCCATGTGTCACTTGACATTGTCTTCCTTGTGTGCATCGCTCTCAATCTGAGTTCCCCTTTTTGTATGGACACCAGTCATATGGGCTCTCATTGTAACATGGCTACCTCTGTAAAGACCCTCCCTGACTCCAAATAAAGACCCAATCAGAGGTACCAGGACTTCAGACTTTATTCAACACATGTGTTTTGGGGGCCAAATTTCAATGCACAAGATTGAAACCTTATGTCTTATACAGAGGAGTTTTCTGCAATTTTATTTGAAAGAAGAAGAGAGAGAAATAGCCTCATTCTGCCACATGTTGAAGCACAAACCTGAAAGAATTCTGGAACTTCGGCTTGTTCTGCAAATGCCGACCCATAGCACATTCACCCCCCGACTTCACTGACAACTTGGCATGACCTGCAGATTTCCTAGCTTCCTAGTTGCAGAGAGTAAGAAGGAATTCAGGAAAACAGAAGACTTCACTGCTGCCAAATAGAACAGGCCACAAAAGCTCAGGGGTAGGTATAGCAGGGATGGAGTCACGCCAACTATGGGTTCCTCACCAGTCATATGGATGTGAAGAGAGCAGTAACGCTCCACTGTGTTTCCAAAAGGTTACACAAGGCGAGAGGTAAAATCATACATCCTTCTGTCTGCCAGAGTAAACAGTCAATAAATGTTTAAAGCGTGTCAATCATGAACAAATGCGAGCTGCATCGTTCTCCTTCCTCGTTCACTGAGTCTGAAAGTCATCACCAGATCACTGTCACTTTACTGGGATTAGCATCCTGTGAAGGCCAAAGTACTTCTGAGATCGTTTTTCTCTGATGACTTCTAAAGTCCTAGAAGGCCTACTTTGAGTTTGGTGTACAAAACGGGGTTACACTAAAGGTATACCAGCAGTACAGGCAAAGGCAAATATTTCCATAGCAACCAGGGCATGCAAAAGTGCTCTCTCTGAAAACCTTTACTCCACTGTCACATCCTCACCTCCTCCCCCTAAGCACTTTAGTCTGCGTTTCTGGTTTTATGACCTTGAGACATCAAAAACAAAATCCCTTCTTGAATATGTAGCAAAGACAAGAGATAGGAAAGGCAGCTGCAGTTGGTCTAATGATGTGAACTGGTATCAGCCAACCCTTCAGATCAAGGCAGCTGTCGGGAGAGACGTGAAAGAAGGTCTGGGGCACTAATGCTTTGCAGTGTTAAAGATCTGTTGAAGAAATTGTCGAAGCTGAGAAATTTCTCTTTGATGTAAAAAATCTGATGAGTCAAAAGATACCATGTTACAGTGATGGATACCTACTCATGTTTATAGCTGCACAGTTAATAATAGCTAAATCTTAGCAGTGGACTGTAAGCTCTTCAAAAGATGACTGGATAAGGAAAATGTGGCATTTTAAAATAATGGAATACTACTCTGCCACAAAAAGATAAACAATTCATTTGTAGGAAAATGGATGTAACTCAAGGATATTATGTTAAATGGAATAAATTGGACACCTAAATTCAAATAATGTGTAATTTGTCTTATGTGAGAAAGTCAAAATACAAATTAAGAGCAAAATGCAATATAGTAATAGGAAGTAGGTAGATAGGTTTTGTTCAAATGGGAAGGGAATCAAGACATGGAGGGTGATTGGAGGGAAAGGAGAGGAAAGGATGAAAATAGGAATTGAGATGGTCATGTACATGTACCAACTGCACACAGGAATATAATCATTAATGTAACCATTAGTGCAGTGTGACAGAGACTAATAAAAACTGAAAATATTTTGGTGAGGTAAATGCTGAGAAGTTTCATTAAATGATAGAGATTTAGAGGAAGTGTCAGTTTCTCTGAACTAATAACTTCTGCCTATTCTCAAAAGCACATCTTCAAAGCATTTGTCTTGAGCCTCTCTGCACCAGGAATGACTCTCTAAGCAAGCCAGCCTTCCTCGCCTCTCTCATCACAGACGAGAGGCATTCAGTAAGTGGGGTGGGGGGTGAAGTGAACACAGCTTCAATTGACATCTCTTGACCCTGACTCAAACTGTTGCAGGCAACTGAGTTAGTTAGAAATATTAATAAGCAGTGAGATAGGACTAGGTCCTCAATGGAGCCAGTGTAGACACCTGCAAGCTGCAGGGGAGATACATACCTCCTGCAGTGGGCCAGATCTCAAGACAAAGGATCAAACAAATGCATTTACATCCGGAAGACTGATATTCTAATTAGTTCCCTATCACCCTGCAGTCATTATTCCATCCTTCTAGGGGAAAGTCACAGCTCCAAGAATGCCCGCTTCCTACTTGACTGGCTTCCCCATTTGTCCCTAATGTAATCAATTTTACCTGAACTATTGATCTTATTGACTAACTATAGTTATGTCCCACCTCATGCCCATCTGCCTTGTGAGCTCCCAGTCTTCCCCCACCTTGAACCCATGGTTTTACTCTATAAAAGTCCCTGGAAAAGGCAGAGTCTTGGGCAACCCTCTCAGGACCCCCTTCTGTCTCTCTTCAGACAGAAGCTTTCTTTCTCTCAATGAATATATTCTATTCTTCAACTCCGTTTTCCCTAAAATTCATTCTTTGATTTTAGAGAACGTGAGCTTGTACCAGACATAATAGGTTGTGAGTTTCATTCCCCTATATCAGAACCTTGACATCACTTTCACTCCTTCTGCCTCAGCACTACATCTACTGATAAGCAAAACCAGCCAGCTCTGCCACTGGCTCTGGGATGCTGTCAGTCGTCTTCATATTCATTGCCAGGGCCTGGTTGCAAGTTCTCCCCACTGGCATTTGTCCTTGGCAGTCATTCAGCCCTGTAGATAAACGAAATCTGAAATCCTTGGCGCGGCATTGCAAGGCCTTCTATGGTGGAACTGCAAGGTCTGTTTCCAGGGCTGTCACCACGCCCCTCTGCCCCAATCAGCGCACAAAGACCATCTATTTCACTGCTTTCAGAACCTCAGGCACATTAATTCTTCATTACTTTTGCTCCCGTTGCTTTTTCCACCCTTTACAGCCGCTCACCTCCTCAGCTGCATGTCACCCCTTGCCAATCAAAGCCTACTCAGTCATCATCGACCTTCTCTGACCCATGAAGATTAACCAGTTCCTGCTTTAAACCCCCACAGTCCTTTAATTATATTTTGTCTCATGACATTAGGAGATAGTATCCTTTAGGGGAAAAGTGGAGTTAGATGGGTTTTGTTTAAAATTACAACTCTTCTACTTTTCAACAGCACTACCCTAGGTCCGTCATCCAGCCTCGCTGGGCCTTAACAGTCTTACCTCAAAACCGACTCCTATGAAAAAAAGCACCTGGGCCAGGGATTTAGCTCAGTGGCTTAAGCACCGC
>PVJX010048877.1:0-11300 GCA_004027295.1 Dolichotis patagonum
ATTTATAGCAGCATAATTAACATTTTTGACATCACAATTCCCAATTGCCACAACACAGTGACATGTTATGACATCATAGTTCCACATTACGGCATTACAATACCCAATTGTGACACCACGCTGCCCTATTTTGACATTATGATACCCTTCTCGTGACTTGTCAATTCCCCATTATGACCAGATAATTCCCCATTGATGCTACAGTTTTCTTTTGTGACATGATAACCTCCCAGTGTGGCACAAGTGCCCATGATGACATCAGAGCCCCATTATACCATCAAAATTCCCCTTTTTCACAAGGTAATGCTTCACTGTCACATCAAGGTAGGGTGACACGAGCTTGGCCCACTGTGAAATCATCATTTCCAGTGTGACACCACAATTACCCTATTATGACCTCACATTGCCCTCACTAGAGCAGCACAATCAATATTTATGTTACCACCATACCCCACTGTGACAACATAGTTGCACATTATGACATCACTGTTCGAAATATGGCATAGAAATATCTCATTGTGACATCATCATGCCTTATGGTGACTTCACACATCCTATTGTGCTATCACAACACCGCATTGTGACATCATAGTGATCCATATGACTTCAGAATTCCACATAATGATATCATAATCATCCATTACAGCATCACAATTAACCCATGTGACATTACATTTCTTCAGTGATAACAGTAGATGCATCATTGTGGCACAACAACACTCCACTGTGACATCAGAGCGTCCTTTTTTGATGCCACTGTACCCCATTCGGACATACTTTTCAAGTTTACTTCCAATTCCCCATTATGTTCTCACATTACCCTCGTTATCGTCTCAGTGTGATCATCATGCTATCATGCCATTCCTTTATGCAGTCACTATGCCCCACTGTGACCTCCAAATTCCCTATTGTGACATCAAAAATCCCATTATGACATCACAATTCTCTGCTGTGCCATCAGAATACCCCCATTAGGATCTCACACTTCCCCCATTCTGACTTCATAAAGCCACATCATTAGCTCATAATTTCCATTTTCATCAGATAGTGCTCCATTAGGGCCCCATCACAACCTATGTTTACCTTAATTGGGAATAGAAGCTCTTTGAAGGGACCCTACTACACTTAATACAGCTCCAGGCCCAGAAAAAGTACTGGATTGAGAGTTCTAAGATGTATGCTTCAGCTTGTTTCTGCTAACAAATGTCTTCACTTGAATGTAACATTGGATTTTTCAGGCATTTAAAAATTCTTTTCCAGTCTCAAGGTATTGGAAGAATTGCAATATTTTTATCTATGTCTTTTAATACT
Source organism: Dolichotis patagonum (assembly GCA_004027295.1). Lineage (NCBI taxonomy): Eukaryota > Metazoa > Chordata > Mammalia > Rodentia > Caviidae > Dolichotis > Dolichotis patagonum. The sequence goes on from PVJX010048877.1 coordinate 1,312, forward strand.
TGGTTCACACACACACAAAACCAGAAGCCAGTTTGATATTTCTTTCCTTTCCTTCATTTCCTTTCTTTTCCTAATCCTGCTGTGACATCACCATGTCCTACTGCAACCTCATAACGCCCTATTGTGACCTCGTATACTGACAATGTGACATCACAATTCACAACAAAGATCTCACAATTCTCATCATGACATTTAAATTATCTTACTACATCAAAATTGCCAATTGTGACACCATAATTATGGATGTGACATCACGGTATCACAATATAGCATCATGCTAAGCCTTTGTGACATTATAATGCCCTATTGTGACATGTGTTCTATTGTGACCTCACAACTCTCATTTCAGTTTACAATTTCCTTGGTGACATCACAATTGCCCACTGTGATATCACCAGGACCATTGTGACACCACAGTGCCCCACTAAGGTATCACAATATTGTACTGTCACCAGACAGTGCCATTTTGTGAACTCATGATGCCCAGTTGGAACATCACTCTTCTCCATGATAGCAAAACAACTCCCCAATGATGAGCTCATGTTGCATAATTATAGCAGCACAATTAATCTTTACGATATCACAATTCCCAATTGCAACATCACAGTGACCTGTTATGACATCATAGTTACACATTATGGCATTGAAATGCCCCATTGTGACACCACCCTGCCCTATTTTGACATCATGATGTCCTCTTCGTGACTTGTCAAAACCCCATTACGACAAGACAATTCCTCATTGATGTTACAGTTTTCTTTTGTGACATCATAACCTCCCAGTGTGACACAAGTCCCCATGATGACATCACAGTCCCCATTAGAGCGTCACAATTCCTTTATTCACAGGGTAATGCTTCACTGTCACATCAAGGTGCCGTGTGTTGGAATTAGCTTGGCCATTTGGGATGTCATCGTTTCCACTGTGACACCACAATTAACCTATTAATTCCTCACATTGTCCTCATTAGTACAGCTAAGTCAACATTTATTATACTACAATTTCCAACTGTGACAACATAGGTGCACATTATGACATCACTGTACCAAATATGGCATCAAAATATCCCATTGTGACATCATTATGCCTTATTTAGAATTCACACATCCTATTTTGGTATCACAACATCCCATTGTGACATCATAGTTCTCCATATGACTTCAGAATTCCCAATCATGATATCATAAACATCCATTACTGCATCAAAATAGACCCTTGTGACATCACAGTTCTCCAGTGATAACACTGCATGCAACATTGTGACAGAACAACTCTCCCCTGTAACATCACAGCACCCTATTTTGACACCACTGCACCCCATGATGACATACTTTTTACTGTTACTTCACAATTCCCCATTATGATCTCACATTGCCTTGGTTATCATCTTAGTGTCCCCATTATGGTACCGTGCCATTCCTTTATGCTATCATGATGTGCAACTGGGACCTTCAAATTCCCTATTGTGATATCAAATATCCCATTATGACATCACAATTCTCTGCTCTGCCATCAGGATACCCCATTTAGGATCTCACACTTCCCACATTCTGACTTTATAAAGCCACATCATTAGCTCATAAGTTGCATTTTGGTCACATAATGCTCCATTAGGGCCCCATCACAAACGATGTTTACATTAATTATGTATAGAAGATCTTTGAGGGCACCCTACTACACTTTATACAGCTGCCGGCCAAAAAAAGGACTGGATTCAGAGTTTTAAGATTTATGCTTCAAATTGTGTCTACTAACAAGTGCCTTCACTTGAATGTAACATTTGCTTTTTCAGGCATTTAAGAACTCTTTTCCAGTCTCAAGATCATGGGAGAGTTGGAATTTTTTTATCTATGTATTTTAATACTAGGTTCACACACACAGAAAACCAGATTCCAGTTTGATATCTTTCCCTTTCCTTCCTTTCATTTATTTTCCTATATCTGCTGAGACATCACCATGTCCTACTGTGACAGAATAATGCCCAATTGTGACCTCGCATACTGCCAATTTGACATCACAATTCACAATTAAGATCTCACAATTCTCATCATGACTTTAAATTGTCTTACAACATCAAAATTACCAATTGTGACACCAAAACGATGGATATGAAATCATGGTATCACATTATAGCATCATGCTATGCCTTTGTGACATCATAATGCCCTATTGTGACATGTGTTCACTTGCGACCTCGCAACTGCTGTTATGACAATACAATTTTCTTTGTGACCTCATGATTGCCCACTGTGATATCACAATTGCCCACTGTGCTATCAACAGGAACAGTGTGACATCACAGTGCCCCACCATGATATCACAATGTTGTATGGTCACCCAATAATGCCATATTGTGACCTCATGCTGCCCAAAAGGAACATCACCATTCCCCATGATAGCCAATCTATTCCCCAATTATGAGCTCATGTTGCCTATTTATAGCAGTATAATTAACCTTTTTGACAGCACAATTCCCAATTGCAACATCAGAGTGACATCTTATCACATCATAGTTCCACATTATGGCATTACAATACCCAATTGGGACAACACGCTGCCCTATTTGGACATGATGATACCCTTCTCGAGACTTCTCAATTCCCCATTATGAACAGATAATTCCCCATTGAAGTTACAGTTTTCTTTTGTGACATGATAACCTCCCAGTGTGTCACAAGTGCCCATGATGACATCAGAGTCCCCATTATAGCATCAAAATTGCCATTTTTCACAAGGTACTGCTTCACTGTCACATTAAGTAGTGGTGACACTAGCTTGGCCCACTGTGACATCTTCATTTCCAGTGTGACACCACAATTAACCTATTATGACCTCACATTGCCCTCACTAGAGCAGCACAATCAACATTTATGTTACTACAATACCCCACTGTGACAACATAGTTGCAAATTACGCCATCACTGTTCGAAATATTGCATCGAAATTTCCCACTGTGACATCATCATGCCTTATGGCGATTTCACATATCCTATTGTGGTACCACAACACTGCATTGTGACATCATAGTGATCCATATTGCTTCAGAATTCCACATCATGATATCATAATCATCCATTACAGCATCACAATTAACCCATGTGACATTACATTTCTTCAGGGATAACAGTAGATGCAACATTGTGGCACAAAAAATCTCCACTGTGACATCACAGCGTCCTTTTCTGATACCACTGTACCCCATGCAGACATACTTTTCACGTTTACTTCCAATTCCCCATTATGTTCTCACATTGCCATCGATATCCTCTCAGTGTGCTCATCGTGCTATCATGCCATTCCTTTACGCATATCCTCTCAGTGTGCTCATCGTGCTATCATGCCATTCCTTTACGCAGTCACTATGCCCCACTGTGACCTCCAAATTCCCTATTGTGATATCAAAAATCCCATTATGACATCACAATTCTCTGCTGTGCCATCAGAATACCCCCATTAGGATCTCACTCTTAACCCATTCTGACTTTATAAAGCCACATCATTAGCTCATAATTTCCATTTTGATCACTTAGTGCTCATTTAGGGCCCCATCACAACCTATGTTTACCTTAATTATGATTAGAAGCTCTTTGAAGGGACCGTGGTACACTTCATACAGCTCCAGGCCCAGAAAAAGTACTGGATTGAGAGTTCTAAGATTTATGTTTCAGTTTGTTTCTGCTAACAAATGCCTTCACTTGAATGTAACATTGGCTTTTTCAGGCATTTAAGAACTCTTTTCCAGTCTCGAGATATGGGAAGAATTGTAATATTTTTATGTATGTCTTTTAATACTTCATTCACACACACACACACACACACACAAAACCACATGGCAGTTTGATATTTCCTTCTTTTTCCTTCCTTACTTTTTTTTCCTATTCTTGCTGTGACATCACCATGTCCTACTGTGACTTCATGATGCCATATTGTGACCTCGTATACTGCCAATTTGACATCACAATTCACAATAAAGATCACACAATTCTCATCATGATATTTAAATTATCTCACAACATCACAATTGCCAATTGTGACACCATAATGATGGATATGTCATCGTGGTATCACATTATATCATCATGCTAGGCCTTTGTGACATTATAATGCCATATTGTGACATGTGTTCTATTGTGACCTCGCAACTCTGCTTTTGAAGTTACAATGTCCCTTGGTGACATCACAATTGCCCACTGTGATATCTCCAGGACCACTGTGACACCACAGTGCCCCACTAAGATATCACAATCTTGTACTGTCACCAGACAGTACCATTTTTTGAACTCATGATGCCCAGTTGGAACATCACCATTCCCCATGATAGCAAAACAACTCCCCAGTGATGAGCTCATATTGCCCAATTATAGAAGCACAATAAACTTTTATGACATGGCAATTCCAAATTGCAACATCACACTGACCTCTTATGACATCATAGTTCCACATTATGGCATTGCAATGCCCCATTGTGACACCACCCTGACCTATTTTGACATCATGATGTCCTCTTCGTGACTTGTCAATACCCCATTATGACCAGACAATTCCTCATTGATGTTACAGTTTTCTTTTGTGACAGGAAAAACTCCCAGTCTGACACAAGTGCCCATGATGACATCACAGTCCCCATTATAGCGTCACAATTGGTTTTTTTCACAGGGTAATTCTTCACTGACACATTAAAGTGCCTTGTGGTGACATTAGCTTGGCCCAATGTGACATCATCATTTCCACTGTGACACCACAATAACCCTCTTAAGTCCTCATATTGCCCTCATTAGTGCAGCACAATCAACCTTTATGCTATTACAATTTCCAAGAGTGACAACATAGTTGCAAATTTTGACACCACTGTACCAAATATGGCATCAAAATATCCCATTGTGACATCATCGTGCCTTATTTTGAATTCACACATCCTATTTTGGTATCACAACATCCCTTTATGACATTATAGTTCTCCATATGACTGCAGAATTCCCCATCATGATATCATAATCATCCATTACAGCATCAAAATAAACCGTTGTGACATCACAGTTCTCCAGTGATAACACTGGATGCACCATTGTGACAGATCAACTCTCCCCTGTGACATTACAGCACCCTATTGTGACACCACTGCACCCCATGATGACATACCTTTTATTGTTACATCACAATTCCCCATTATTATCTCACCTTGCCCTGGTTATCATCTCAGTTTCCCCATTATGGTACCGTGCCATTCCTTTATGCTACCATGATGTGACACTGTGACCTTCAAATTAGCTATTGTGATATCAAATATCCCATTATGACATCACAATTCTCTGCTCTGCCATCAGGATACCCCCATTAGGATCTCACACTTCCCACATTCTGACTTTATAAAGCCACATCATTAGCTCATAGGTTCCATTTTGATCACATAATAGTCCATTAGGGCCCCATCACAAACGATGCTGACCTTAGTTATGAATAGAAGATGTTCGAGGGCACCATACCACACTTCATACAGCTGCCAGACCAAAATTGGCCTGGATTCGGAGTTCTCACATTTGTGCTTCAACTTGTGTCTGCTAACAAATGCCTTCACTTGAATGTAACATTTGCTTTTTCAGGCATTTAAGAACTCTTTTCCAGTCTCAAGATCATGGGAGAATTGGAATTTTTTTATCTATTTCTTTTAATACTAGGTACACACACACAGAAAACCAGGTACCAGTTTGATATCTTTCCCTTTCCTTCCTTTCCTCTCTTTTCCTATATCTGCTGTGACATCACCATGTCCTACTGTGACACATTAACGCCCAATTGTGACCTCGCATACTGCCAATTTGACATCACAATTCACAATTAAGTTCTCACAATTGTCATCATGACATTTACATTGTCTTACAACATCACAATTACCAATTTTGACACCACAGTGATGGATATGACATCATGCTATCACATTATAGCGTCATGGTATACCTTTGTGACATCACAATGCCCTATTGTGAAAAGTGTTCACTTGTGACCTCGCAACTCCCATTATGACTTTACAATTTTCCTTTCTGAACTCATGATTGCCCACCGTGACATCACAGTTGTCCACTGTGATATCAGCAGGACCATTGTATCATCACAGTGCCCCACCATGATATCACAATGTTGTATGGTCACCAATAGTGCCATATTGTGAACTCATGCTGCCCAAATGGAAAATCACCATTCCCCATGATAGCCAATCTACTCCCCAATTATGAGCTCATGTTGCCTATTTATAGCAGCATAATTAACATTTTTGACATCACAATTCCCAATTGCCACAACACAGTGACATGTTATGACATCATAGTTCCACATTATGGCATTACAATACCCAATTGTGACACCACGCTGCCCTATTTTGACATTATGATACGCTTCTCGAGACTTATCAATTCCCCATTATGACCACATAATTCCCCATTGATGTTACAGTTTTCTTTTGTGACATGATGACCTCCTTCTGTGGCACAAGTGCCCATGATGACATCAGAGTCCCCATTATAGCATCAAAATTCCCCTTTTTCACAGGGTAATGGTTCACTGTCACATCAAGGAGTGGTGACACTAGCTTGGCCCACTGTGACATCATCATTTCCAGTGTGACACCACAATTACCCTATTATGACCTCACATTGCCCTTACTAGAGCTGCACAATCAACATTTATGTTACTACAATACCCCACTGTGACAACGTAGTTGCACATTATGACATCTCTGTTCAAAATATGGCATCGAAATATCCCATTTTGACATCATCATGCCTTATGGTGACTTCACACACCCTATTGTGGTATCAAAACACCGCGTTGTGACATCTTAGTCATCAATATGACTTCAGAATTACCCATCATGATATCAGAATCATCCATTACAGCATCACAGCTAAGCCATGTGACATTACATTTCTTCAGGGATAACAGTATATGCATCATTGTGGCACAACAACACTCCCCTGTGACATCACAGCATCCTTTTGTGATACCACTGTATCCCATGCGGACATACTTTTCACGTTTACTTCCAATTCCCCATTATGTTCCCACCTTGCCCTCGTTATCATCTCAGTGTGCTCTTCCTGCTATCATCCCATTCCTTTATGCAGTCATTATGCACCACTGAGACCACGAAATTCCCTATTGAGTCATCAAAAATCCCATTATGACATAACAATTTTCTGCTGTGCCATCAGAATACCCCCATTAGGATCTCACTCTTCCCCGATTCTGACTTTATAAAGCCTCATCATTAGCTCATAATTTCCATTTTGATCACATAATGCTCCATTAGGGCCCAATCACAAACGATGTTTACCTTAATTATGATTAGAAGCTGTTTGAAGCGACCCTGCTGCACTTCATACAGCTCTAGGCCCAGAAAAAATACAGGATTGAGAGTTCTCAGATTTATGATTCAGCTTGTTTCTGCTAACAAATGCCTTCACTTGAATGTAACATAAGCTTCTTCAGGCATTTAAGAACTCTTTTCCAGTCTGAAGATATTGGAAGAATTGTAATATTTTTACCTATGTCTTTTAATACTTGGTTCACACACACACAAAACCAGATGCCAGCTTGATATTTCTTTCGATTTCCTTCCTTTCCTTTCTTTTCCTATTCCTGCTGTGACATAACCATGTCCTAATGTGACGTCATAACGCCCTATTGTGACCTCCTATACTTCCAATGTGACATCACAATTCACAATAAAGATCTCACAATTCTCCTCATGAAATTTAAATTATCTTACAACATCACAATTGCCAATTCTAACACCATAATGATGGATCTGACATCACAGTATCACACGATAGCATCATGCTAGGACATTGTGACATTATAATGCCCTATTGTGACATGTGTTCTACTGTGACCTCGCAACTCTCCTTTTGACTTTACAGTTTCCCTTGGTGACATCAAAATTGCCCACTGTGATATCACCTGGACCATTGTGACACCTCAGTATGCTACTAAGATATCACAATATTGTATTGTCACCCTACAGTGCCATTTTGTGAACTCATGTTGCCCAGTTGGAACATCACCATTCCCCATCATAGCAAAACAACTCCCCAATGATGAGCTCCTGTTGCCCAATTATAGCAGCACAGTTAACCATTATGACATCACAATTCCCAATTGCAACATCACAGTGACCTGTTATGATATCATGGTTCCACGTTATGGCATTGCAATGCCCAATTGTGACAACACCCGCCCTAATTTGACATCATGATGTCCTCTTCGTGACTTGTGAGTACCCCATTATGAACAGACAATTCCTCATTAATGTTACAGTTTTCTTTTGTGACATCATAACTTCCCAGTCTGACACAAGTGCTCATGATGACAACACATTCCCAATTATAGCGTCACAATTCCTTTTTACACAGGGTAATGCTTCACTGTCACATCAAGGTGCCTTGTGGAGACATTAGATTGGCCCATTGCGATGTCATAATTTCCAATGTGACACCACTATCACCCTATTAAGTCCTCACATTGCCCTCATTAGTGCAGCACAATCAACATTTATGATACTACACTTTCCCACTTTGACAACATAGTTGCACATTATGACATCACTGTACCAAATATGGCAACAAAATATTCAATTGTGACATCATCATGCCTTATTTTGAATCCACACATCCTATTTTGGTATCACAACATCCCATTGTGACATCATAGTTCTCCATATGACTGCAGAATTCCCCATCATGATATCATAATCATCCATTACAGCATCAAAATAAACCGTTGTGACATCACAGTTCTCCAGTGATAACACTGGATGCACCATTGTGACAGAACAACTCACCGCTGTGACATCACAGCACTCTATTGTGACACAACTGCACCCCATGATGACATACTTTTTACTGTTCCTTCACAATTCTCCACTGTGATCTCACATTGCCCTGGTTATCATCTCAGTGTCCCCATTATGGTACCGTGCCATTCCTTTATGCTATCATGATGTGCGACTGTGACCTTCAAATTGCCTATTGTGATATCAAATATCCCATTATGACATCACAATTCTCTGCTCTGCCATCAGGATACCCCCATTAGGTTCTCACACTTCCCACATTCTGACTTTATAAACCGAAATCATTAGCTCATAAGTTCCATTTTGATCACATAATGCTCCATTAGGGCCCCATCAAAAACGATGTTTACGTTAATTATGTATAGAAGATCTTTGAGGGCACCCTACTACACTTCATACAGCTGCCGGCCAAAAAAAGGACTGGATTAAGACTTCTAAGATTTATGCTTCAACTTGTGTCTGCTAACAAATTCCTTCACTTGAATGTAACATTTGCTTTATCAGGCATTTAAGAACACTTTTCCAGTCTCAAGATCATGGGATAATTGGAAAATTTTATCTATTTCTCTTAATACTAGGTTCACACACACAGAAAACGAGATACCAGTTTGATATCTTTCCTTTTCTTTCTTTTCCTTTATTTTCCTATATCTGCTGTGACATCACCATGTCCTACTGTGACACAATAACGCCCAATTGTGACCTTGCATACTGCCACTTTGAGGGTTTATTTTGATGCTCTAACGGATGACTATGATATCATGATTGGGAATTCTGCAGACATATGGAGAACTATGATGTCACAATAGGATGTTGTGATACCAAATAGGATGTGTGAATTCGAAATAAGGCATGATGATGACACAATGGGATATTTTGATGCCATATTTGGTACAGTGATGTCATAATGTGCAACTATGTTGTCAGAGTGCGAAATTGTAGTGTCATAAATGTTGATTGTGCTGCACTGAGGGCAATGTGAGGACTTAACAGGGTAATTGTGGGGTCACAGTGGAAATGATGATGTCACAATGGGCTCATCTAATGTCACCACAAGGCACCTTGATGTGACAGTGAAGCATTACCCTGTGAACAAATGGAATTTTGACGCTATAATGGGGACTGTGATGTCATCATGGGCACT
>PVJX010048878.1:0-11305 GCA_004027295.1 Dolichotis patagonum
TCATCCTATCTTTTCCCTACCTATGGGGCCCTCTGTCCCTACAAGTCTTGGTGTAATTTTTGGTGCAATTGGAGTTCTGCTCAGAAAGTCCTTGCCTATGGCTATGTCTTTAAGAATTTTATCTCTCTTATCTTACAGCAGTTAAGTGTTTCTGTTTTAGTATTTAGATCTTTGATCCATTTTGATTTTTATTTTAATACATAGTGAGAGATATGGACCTAGATTTAATCTTCTCTCTCTCTCTCTCTCTCTCTCTCTCTGTGTGTGTGTGTGTGTGTGTGTGTGTGTGTAGCCAGTTTTCTCAGCTCCATTTGTTAAAGAGGCTATCTTTCTTCTAGTATAAGTATTGGACCCCTTTGTCAAAGATCAGATGTTTGATGTACCTGGGGTGTTTTTGTATCCTTATTCCGCTCCTTTGATCTGTGTTACAGTCAGGGTTTACAAAGGAATGTAGTTCAAGACACATAACTTATAAGACTATTATATAATATTCACCCAAAGAGTCAAATGCAAAAAAGTATGGGAGATCTGTCCATGCACTAGAGACCCAAAGAATCCAGCTGAGGGCTTGGATCTCATGCCAGTGTCCAGCACGAGTCTAGCTGAAGAACTGGAGCCCATGACAATGTCTCATGCAAGTCTATATCAAGGATCTGCACTGGGAAGGCCCAAAGGCTGGTGGTGGAAACTGGAAAGTCTGCACCAGTGGGATGAAGGTTATGTGTCAGCAGGCTGAGGGATCTGCACTGGAGCCAGCCAGCTACACTCAAGGTAAGGATCAGATCTCTCTCAAAAAGAAAGGCAGTCATCCTCAGTGACAGCAACGACCTGAAGTCCTCTGATGATGAGAACAGCTGAGTTGATATCAGGAAATCCAGCATGACAAGCTTTTCCAGGAGATTCAATGGCATACCATCTTCCCCTCCAGTTCTCTTTTCATGCTGTTGGCAATAATCCTGGGCTTCTACACCCAGAACCATGCTGATTCAGTTCAGCTGAGTGTTACAAATTGGCTATTAGTTAATCCACCATAATCTGCTTGCTTGTTTTTGTGCCAGTACCATGCTGTTTTTATCACTGTAGCTTTATAACATAACTTGAACAATGAGATTATGATGCCTCCTGCTTTACTCTTGTTGCCCAGGACTGTGTTTGTTATTTCTGGCTCACTTCTGGTTCCATATAAATTTTAGGATTGTTTTCTCAGGTTCTGTGAAGAATGCTGTTTGTATTTTGATTGGGATTACATTAAATTTACCTGTCACTTTTGGTACTAGGTCATTATGATGTATTGGTTTTGTCTATCCAAGAGAAGGGGATATCTTTCCATTTTTTATGTCTTCTTTGATCTCTTTTTTCAAAGCATTGCATTGTTTATTATAGAGGTCTTTTTCTTCCTTTGCTTAGTTAATTCCTAAGTATCTAATTTTGCTTGAAGCTATTGTGAATATTATTGTTTTCCTTTGTAGTATATATCCTACTACCATGCTCGATTTCTTTATCAATTCTGGGAATCTTTTGGTGGAGTTTTTTGGGGCCTTCTGTGTAACGGATCATGTCCTCTGTGATAAGGATAGTTTAACTTCTTCTTTTCCTATAATTATACATTCATTTCTTTTTCTTGTCTGATTGTTCAGCTAAAGTCTTTGGTACTATATTGACCAGGTAGCAGTGGACATCCTGTTTGGTTCTTGGTTTTAGAGGGAAAACTTTCCACATTTTTCCTGTTTAATATTATGTCAGTAGGCTTGTACTTCTATGCCTATTTTCATTAGAGTGTTTTTTGGGGGGGCTACTGGGAATCTAACTCACAACCTTGCATTGTCTAGGGGAGGCACTTATGCCACTGAGCTATATCCTTGCCCCCTTCATTAGAGTTTTTATCATGAATGAGTATTGTATTTTGTCTGAGGCATTTTTCTGTGTCACTGAGATGATCATGTGATTTTTGTCCTTGCTTCTATTTATATGACGTATTATACTCATTGATTTATGTATGTTGAAGCATCATGCATCACTGGAAAGAAGCCTACTTGATCATGATGTACTATCTTACTAATGATTTGTTGCATTGTTTGCCAGTATCTTGTTGAGCATTTATGCATCTATGTTGATTAAAGAGACTGGCCTGTATTTTTTGTTTTTAATTGAGTTCTTGTCTGGTTTTGGAATCAAGGAAATGAAAGCTTTCAGGAATGAATTTGGAAGTGTTCCTTTTCTTTCAATTTCATTAATGAGTTTGAGGAGTATTGGCATTAGATCTTCCCTGAAGTTCTTGTAAAATTCAGTGATAAATTCATTGGTCCTGGGCTTTTCTTAGTTGGTAAGTTTTTATTACCGCCTCAGTTTCATTGCCTGTTTTGGGGGAATTTCTTTCTTTCTTAAGGCTGAATAATATTCAGATGTGAGTATTTGTGTGTGTGTGCAGATACTCACATCTTCTTTGTCCATTAATTGACAGTTTATTTCCACATTTATTTCCAATATTCACAATTGTGAATATTGTGAATATACTGGTTAGTGTGACATTAGAATTAGCATATCTCTTTAAGATGATGATTTCATTTCCATTGAATTTATATATTTGACATTGTAATTATTGAATAATGGAATCATTTTTAACTTTTAATTTTTGACGAAACTCTGCACTGCTTTCCATAATATCTATACTCATTTACAATTTCACTGATAGTGTCTCAGGGTTCTTTATATTTCCATGCTCTCCTTAACACTCATTATCTTTCAATTTTTTGATAGTAGCTTTTCTAGTAGGTATGAGTTGATATTTTATTATTGCTTTCATGTTCACTTCTGTGATAAGAAGTGTTACTGAGCATTTTTCCCATATAGCTGTTGTTCATTTGTATGTCTTATTTTGAAAAATTTCTCTTCAAGTTCTTTGCCCATTTTTAAATCAAGTTATTTCATTTTTTAAAATTATCAAATTGTTTGAACTTCTCATGTATTTTGGATATTAACCCTTTAATATCCATGTATAGTTTGTAAATATTTTCTCCATTCTGAAGGCTGTCCATTCAGATGATAGTTTTCTTTTTATTGGGTATAAGCTTTTGAATTTAAGTCAATCTCTTTTGTATATTTGTGCTTTTGTTGCTTGTGTTTTGGGGGTCGTGTCCAAAAAACATTGCTCAGACCAATACTGAGAAGCTTTCTCTCTCTATTTTTTTCTAATAGATTTACAATTTCAAGCCCTACATTTTAGTCTTTAACCTATTTTAATTGATTTTTGTGTATGGTATAAGGAGAGTTCTATTTTATTCTTTTACATGTGGATACCCTTTATTGAAGAGATTATCTTTATCCCATTGCATGTTCCTAGCACCCTGGTTAATGATCAATTGAACATAAGTGCATGAATTTATTACTGGACTCCAATTTATTCCTTGGGTCTGTATGTCTGTATTTATGTGAGTAGGATATAGTTTTGATTAGTACAGCTTTGCAGTAGATTTTGAAATTCACAATTAAATTTTGTGATGACCCCAGCTTTCTTCCCGTTGTTCAAGATTGCTTGCTCTATTCAGTGTCTTTTCTACTCTCATATCAATTTGAGAATTGTTTTCCTTTTTCTGTGAAAAAAAGTTTGAATTCTGATTAGGGTTGAATTTAATTTGTAGATTTATTTGGCTGGTATGGACAGTTTAACAATATTAGTTCTTCCAATACATGAACAAGGAATATTTTTTCACTGGATCTTCAACATTTTTCTTCAACTTTTTCTTTGATCTATAGTGTTTTCAATGCATAAGACAATATAATATGCAGCAACAATTATTCTTTCTCTTTTCTGACTTTCATTTCTTTTTTTTCCTAATTGCTCTGACTAGGACTTTGAGTGCTATGATGAATAGAAATTCAAGAGTAGACATTCATGTTTATTTCTGATCTCAAAGAAAAAGCTGTCATCTTTACATTGAGTATGGTGTTAAAGGAAGGCTTGCCATATGCGGGTTTTATATCCTTTAAAGTGTTGAGATACATTCCTTCTATACCATTTTGGGGGCTCTCTCTTTGTAGTTTGGGTGGACTTGACCTTACGACATAACCCAGGCTGCCCTCAAACTCATGGCAATTCTTGTACCTCAGCCTCCTGTGTGCTGAGATTAGACATATATGACATTGTCCCTGGTGAGAGACTTTTTGTTTTTTAAAATTATTAAAGGATGTTGAATTTTGTGCAGTGCTTTCCCACATTTATTAAATCAATCATAGGATTTTAATCCTTTATTCTATTAACATGGCTTATCACATTCATTAATTTGTGTATGTTGAATTACTCTTCCATCCTAGGGTTAAATTCTGCTTGATCTTTCTAATGTGCTGTTGACTTTGATTCATAGTTGATTTTTTAATCTTTGTTTAGCACAGATATTAGTCTATAATTTTCTTTTCCATACACATGAGAGCCTTGTCTTGCTTTTGTACCAAGGTCTCCTAAAATGAATTTGACATTAATTTTTATTTAAATGCTTGGTAAAATTTATCAGTGAAGCCATGAGGTCTTATATTTTCTCTATTGGAAAGTTTCTGATTACTTATTTCTATGATTGAGCACAGTTTGTTCCCTCTGAAACTCATGATGGACCTTGTATTGTGGCAGTGTTGGGAGTGGGACCTTTAAGTGATGAATAGATTACTAATACTGTTCCAGTTACTTCTCATGGGTCTAGATTAATTACAATAATAGTAGGTTGAGTACATACTTAAAATCTCAGTACTCTGAGAGGCTGAGGCAGGAAATTGTAAGTTAGTTCCAACCCAGCCTGGGTACCTTAGTGCCTTAGCAAGACTGTCTCAAAACAAAAAGTAAAAAATGTTGGGTATGTAACTTACTGTGAAGACCCTGGGTGAAGATCCCAGTATGCCCCCCCCCCAAAAGAGTGGTTGTTACAAAGTTACAAAGTGAAGCTATCCTTTATATTCAACTTCTCCCTCATATGTCCACCTTCTCTTAACAACATTCTGCCATGTTATGATCATGGCTACCAGTCTTGGACTTTCTCGCCTCTTGGACCATAAGCCAAAATGAACCTTTTTTCTTTATAAATTTCCAAGGGTTAGGTAATCTGCTATAGCTTCAGAAAATGGACTAAGACACTAATTTCGTCTTTTTATTTATCATTAGTTTGTTTAGATTTTCTTTTTATTCATGATAGGAAGTTGTCTGCTTCTAAGAATTTAACCATTTTTTGTAGTTTTTCCAGTTTGCTGCTGGATACATGTTTATTGTTGTCTCTTATGATCTTTTGTATTTCTGTGATGCCAGTTGTAATATATCTTTTTTCATTAATAATTTTATTTGAATCTTACATATTTTTCAGTTGGGCTAGCTAAGAATTGGTCCATTTTGTTTACCTTTTCAAAAAACCATCAAGCTGCAATTCTTTGTATTTTTCTGTCTCTGCAGATTTGAGGTGATCATTTGTCTCTATAGTATCAATTCTATGATATATCTAAAAAAAGTAATTCGTTTTCAGTTTCTCCAGCTTTTTCAATGAGAAGTTCCATTTCAGTTACATTCTGAAACCAGAAATTCTAGATTTTTTTCTACTCTTCTGCATTGGTCTTCTTGAATGTGAAGACTTTTTTCATCACTCTCAACATATCAGTCTCCAAAACGATGCTTCCAACTAAGAAGTATTCTTTTCTAAAGTCCATACTCACAGACCCAACTGCCTAGTCCAAAACTAAATTGATCTTTCTCAACAAACATACTTCATCTTTTACCTGTCTCATTGTAGGTGGAAAATCCTAGGAGTCATTCTTGATTCCACTCTAATCAGAACATGGATGACAAAAATTGAAAACATTCTAAGAGGAGCTGTGGGTTTTCTGCTTGTATGGGGATGTATTGCTTCTCTTGAGCCTCAACTCACTGTAAGCAGGAAAATAGTTGTTTAACAGATCTGGCCAAGCTCTTATGGAGCCATTGGCATCAAATAATGAAGTGACTGCTACCCAGTTACCATTTATTGAACAGACTTTTGGATGCAGTGTTGGGGACAAGGATAAGGTTATGTCTAGGACAACTCTTTGAGTAGGTCCTTCAAGACCCATGATAATAAGATGTGTACTAGAGTCAGAATTCATAATGAATGGTAACCTTTGCACGTGTAAGCAGAACAAATTTGTTTAGTACAATGAAGTTTGCTACTTATCTCTGTATTGGTTGCTAAAAAGGATTTTCTTAACCCAGATTTAAGGTAAATAACTATTTATGTTAAGTGGGATTTTTTGTGTGTGTTTATATGTTTCACTATAATAAGGGAACTGAAGATAATGTGCATTGAGAATAATTTGAAAAATAATTGACTCCAATTTTATTTCTTGGTATTTTGCTATTTCAGTGATGATTTTGAAAGATTAAACTTGTACTGTTGGCATCATGTA
This sequence comes from Dolichotis patagonum, assembly GCA_004027295.1. Taxonomy (NCBI): domain Eukaryota; kingdom Metazoa; phylum Chordata; class Mammalia; order Rodentia; family Caviidae; genus Dolichotis; species Dolichotis patagonum. Next base: position 6,412 of record PVJX010048878.1, read on the forward strand.
GTGTCTGGGCCAATATTTCCCCAAATAAAAAAATGCATTTCTTAGTTCCACCACTTACAACCTTGATTTGATTCATCATCATATCTCACCTGAATTTACTACAATAATCTACCTGGATTATCTGCGTTTTTTTTTTTTTTATCAGTACCAGGGATTGAATTCAAGACCACGTGCTTGCAAGGCAGGCACTTATGCCACTGAGCTAAATCCCCAGCCCCCTGGATTATCTGTTTTAACCCTTGTCCACTACCCTTATAATTTATTCTTAACAAAGTATGTAGAAAGGGTTTTTTTTTTTTTCATGTTTTGAGCCTCTTGAGCTTACGATCTTTTTGCTTCAGCCTTCCAAGTGCTGGGATTGTCGGTTATGTGCCACCACATCAGCCAGATAGATATTTAAAAAGTTGTACATGATATTGAAAATCTTTCTGCTGAAAACTCTTCATTGCTTTCCATTTTTTGTAGATTAAAGCCGAAGTCCTTTCACTGGTACACACATCCCAAGATGAGCTAGACCATGCTATCCCAGACTTTTCAGCTCTGGCCAGAATGTCCTTAGCACTGTGTCTGAATCCTTTAGTCACAACCCTTCATCCCCAGATGCCTGCATGGATCACTCCACCATCTTTTCAAGTCTTTAGCCAAATTCTGTTTTCATTGGAGGATTTTCCTGTATACTACATTTAATTTCTGTACACTTTGTGGCTCTGATACTGTTTTATTTTTTCTTATAGCTCTCATTCATGTGGTTTTATTTCCTTATGTGTCTAGGGATTTTTTTTTTTTTTTTTTACTTTGAAAGTCTGCTCGTTAACACTTTAGTTTCAGAATTCTTTGAGTCCTGTGATTGAAGAATGTCCCTCCAGAGAAGACTCTTAGCTTGGACCTCTGTGAATCCAGTGAATTTAGCTCTCATGCTGAGTGAAGGAATACTTGTGGCTACAAATGCTCAGGAGACTTTCACCCTTCTCTGTTTACCCACAGCAAAGGTTAAATCGAGGAAACCGTCTTTGCCAGTGTGTGTCTTTTCTGGTTCATGCATTACTGATGTCATCCTTAGGAGAGGCTCTTGGCTTTGGGGGCAGCCTCTGACTACTCCCTCTGCTTGGCTTTCAGCTTCTTGGCTGTCAGGGACCTGCAGCTGCCCGGGGTTACATACTGGCTTGCATGCTTGTGAATCATGCTTTCCAGGACTTGACATTCTCAACTGTGTTGCTTTACTTTCAGGAGAGCTGAGAAACATAATTTTGAAATATATTTAAAAAGTTGTTCCATACTTGGGCAGACATTCAATTTTACCAAATTGTTGGATACAAAAGTCAGGAGACAATATTTTAAATTGCTGATAAATATACTGATTGGGAATTTTTCAGAAAATTATAGAGGTTCTAATTTAAAAGATGGCATTTAGTCTTGAACAGATTAAATAAAAAAATCAGTGCATAATCTTGTTCTAGTAAACTGCCTAATGTCAAAGGAACAGAAAAAATAAAAGCAGAGAAATCAGTCACCACAATGAATGGTCGTTAAGCTAATAATGTGTTTCTTACTTGCAACATTAGATGGCAAATGATAATGAGTAAGTTAACTGTCAAGCTAGGATAATAGTCTGAACTAAACTCTATTGCATTACTCCTACCATGTTGGTGTGGATTTAAAAACTCCAGCAGTACCATGTGGTGGTCATGGTGTGGAGACACCAGAACTTTGCTGCTGAAATATAAATTGGAGTGACTTCCTAACACAGTTGGCAGTATCTAGTGAAGATGAAGATGTGTACTACTTGCGTAGCAGTCATTCCAGTTTCCTAGGAAATGCTGTTACATAAATCCACAGAAGCACACACACTGAAGAATTATTATGTCAAAAAATTAGAAGCAGTCTATAGTCATCAGTAAGAGAATAGGTCACTGAATCACATAGTTCATATCTAATAAAATGAATGAAATTCATCTTATGGATTTCAGTGAGTACAGCTTGGTTATTTTATTTTGGATTTAAAAATATGTATTGCAGGGAGATCTGTATGTATGTCCATTTAAACTTTTAATATTGTAGAGAATCAGAAAATGCCAACTCACAACATGATACTTTGGCATAAGGATTATTTTGAGCTAAAGACAGCTAAGCCTGCTCTCCTCCTATTTTGCTAACAGCAGAGACATTTGTTGAAATGTCTCCCTTTCCAATACCAGGTGGGGGTGAATAGTTCTTAATCAACAGGATTTTCAATCATCAGAGTTGTCTGTAGTCTTATCAGCCCAGAGAGGAACTGCACAACAAGCTTCACAAAACTACCCTCACTTTTCATTAATTGTCTCACATATATACTGTGCCACCATTGGCCAGCCATAAGAACGTAAACTCCTTTGGCTGTCTTTTTACTGTTCTATAATTTATCGGTTTTTTTTTTTGTAAGGATGCAATTGGAGCCCCAAATTATGATCCTTCCTTTGAGTTATCCCCCTCCAAGTTTCTCTTGTGTGCACATACTGTTCCTGTGAACTACTCAGCTGTCTTGTGTTAATTTGTCTTTTGTCTAATTTCCTGAGCTCCAGATGCAAAACCTAAGAGAGTAAAGGGAGAGGCGTTTTTTCACCCTCCTCTACTATATCTATTTGTCTACCTATCTATTTACAAAACAAGCCTATATGCTACTTATGAAAATGAATATATGCAATAAAAATATGAAAATGGGGTGGAAAATTCACCAGTTTAATAAGGAGATCTATGTTCTTCAGAAAGGGAAAGAAATAATGGGACAAAAGAAGGTTGTTGTATCTGTAGCATTTTATTCCTTGAAAACAAAAAAGATCTAGACAAAAACATTAACCTTTAAAAATTCTATGAAAGATATATGCTGTTATATTATTCTATGTTATTCTCTGAACTTGTGTTGGAAATGATGCACAAAAATTAAGATCCATAAGGAAATGTATTGCATTTTCGTATATATTCTGTACAGACTTTCTTAAAAGATAGTTCTTCAATTAAATTTACTAATTACATAAGTTTAATCCTCTAATTTTACTTATTTTAAAATGCGTTTACTTCTAGGATATTTCATCAAGTTTCTTTTTATACAAAAATAGTTTTTACTTATATATTGTGACATATCATTAGGTATATAAAGGTTCATGACTTGTGTATATTTCTGGTGAAAAGTATATTTTCTCAATTTAAAATATCTTTTATTTTCAGATTATTTCTACATTTCCTATTTCTTTGATTGTTAATATTGATTTCTGGCTAGCGTCCTATTTCTGGTCCTTTTATTTTCAAACTATCTGTATCATTTTGCTTTTTATAACCCTTGCAAAGAGCAACCTCGGGTTTGTTTTCTGTTTGCCATTGAAATGTACTTTAGTATTATGCATTAGTTGTATAAGAAACCATTCCTAACCTCAGTGGTTTATAATGACCTTTCTTTCTTGCTTAGTATTTCAGTGGGTCAGCATACTGGGCTCGGTTTGGCCGATACTACCAAACCGAGCTGATACTACTCCGCTGATACTACCTTGGGCTACTCAGGCAGCCCAGTTGCCTGGTGGCTGAGCTGGTCCTCTTTCTTCATGATCACTTCTGCTCCAGGGGCCTTGCCTATCACAGGATTCCAGGATGGTGGGAGTGGAAGCTGTGGAACATCTTGAGGCCTAAGTGTGAAAGTCTCATGACATCACTTCTGCATTATTCTGCTGCTTGAAATCAACCAGCCTGGAGTTGGAGCATGGAGAAGAAAATTTTGCTGCTCATTGACAGGAATCGCAGAGTATCATTTATAATGGGGTTTAAGTACAGGGATAGAAGGAATGATCTCACTGTCTTTACAATGTACCATAACATTGCCTCGCTCAAGCATTTGCTAATTCTGGTTTTCCTTTTTTCACTGTTGTTCACATGCATGGTTTAGAAATATTAGGATCCTTACAATGCTATGATTAAAAATTTAATCTTTATATTTGATCCAGACAGCTTCCATTTATTTTATCCACATACTCCCTTCACCTTTATCTGCTCCATTCTCCCCTGAGAAGTTGATCTTTATGGATCCCATCAGTGGTCTCCCTTGTTCTCTGACTTGTAATTGAATTTGGCAAGTGAGGAGCTTTCCCTGGAGATCAGAGGAAGAAAAGAGATGGAGTTGGAGTATTGATCCCCTCTCTTCCCTCCCTTTGTCACTGATAATTGATGCTCACCTGCAGATGCCAGTTCTGATTGCAGGAGCTTCTCCCTAGTGATTACGGAAAGAGTACTGCAGAAAGGGGGCCAATAGCTTGCCAGATGGTGAGCAGGTTCCTGCTCCTCAGGAGTTTAACCATGAATCTTGGGTGTGACTTTTAGGTCAAATTCACACACATTCTCTGCTCTGCTCTGAGTTTAAAGACAGTGTTACTTACAAAACAGAGGAACAAAGAAGGAACTTAAGCGTGAGGACTCTTCCTAATATGATTTCTCAGTTTATCTCCCCGAGGATCAGCTCAGGACACATCTCTCTGTTCCTTGTTTTTTTTTTTTTAATTTATTTTTAAATTTTATTTTAAAGAGAATAAAACAAAAGAGGGCAGAACAGAGCAGATCAGAACAGGAAAACATAGGCAACACAGTACTTTACATTAAGACAACTGGACATCAACAGTAGCTATCACAATATCTCTTTTTTGCTATAATTGAGCATAGTTTCAAATACAATAATATCAAACATAACAAAATAGTATAAAACCATTCAAAGAGTGAAAGAATTACAGGGCATTCTGAACTGAATAACAGAAAATGATCAATGGGTACTATAATATCTCATTTTCGATAAAAAATTTTTGTTTAAAGTATCACACATTTTCAAATCCCAATAAGACACAATGTGATAGATAGAACCAATGGCAGTAGAACAAAAGAA
>PVJX010048879.1:0-11296 GCA_004027295.1 Dolichotis patagonum
CATATTATACATACATATATGTTTATTTCAGTGATTATAATTTTCATTTGTATGCATTGTTTTTGGCTCTTCTTAAAACCTATGTAGTTATTTTTATAAATGCCTAGGTCATTGTATATTTTTTGGTTTCTTTTTAGTTCAATGTCATTTCGTATTACATATTGTAAGAATAAATAAAACCATTTTCTCTGTTTACAAAAGACAAAGATTATTTCCCTCTTTCTTTTTCAACTAGGTGTTTCCTTGGAAAAGCTAAAGACCCTAAATCTTCATTCTAAGGTGACAGAGGCAAGTCTTCTGGGACATCTTCACAAAAGGCAGAACTTGTTGTCCTTATACAAGCTCTCACATTGGCCAAAGACAAAATTATAAATATCTATATTGACTTAAAATACACATTCAGCATCCTTCATTCCCATGCTGCCATCTGACAGGAAAAGAGTTTAATCAGTACTCAAGAAATTCCCATCACTAATGTACCCCCTCATCCTCAAACTATTCAGGAATCATCATGGATAAGGTGAAACATATCAGAGAATACATAGGAAAAAAATGACAAGAACAATAGACTCCTAGTTTTCCCTACCATATGAATCCTGGAGTCCTTACATCCTCTAATGGGGCCATTATCAATGTTTTTTAATCTTCTGCTCATAATGTTATAGGCAGCTGAGTTAGAAACATTATAGGCAGTCAGACAGGGCCAGACCCTTAAGTGAGCCAGCACAGAGAACCAAATGTCTTGTGACCTTGGAGGAGACAGACACCCCTGCTGTGGCCCAGATCTCAAGACAAAAGACAAAACAAATGCAACCACATGCTAAGTATAACCATCAGGGATTGATATTCTAAATAGGTATGGAACTCTTTGAGGAAGCCAGGAGACACCATCCCAACCTCCTACAGGAAGAGTCACTGCTCTTTAAGTATGCTTGCTTGCTACATAACTAAGTTCCCCATTTGTCCCTGATTTGGTTGGTTTTACCTGTACAATTAATCTAATTGGCTGACCACAGTTCTGTTCCACCTCATGCCCATCTTGTGAGTTCCCATGTTTCCCTTGTCTTGCACCCATCTCACCTTGTGGTTTTACTCTATAAAAGTCCCTAGAAAAGACAGTCTTTGGCAACTCACTCAGGAGCCCTTCTGTCTCTCTCCCAGACAGAAGCTTTCTTTCTCTTAATAAATGTATTTTGCTCTTAACTTCTTTTGTTCCTAAAATTCACTGTTCAATTTTAGAGAACACGAACTCGTACCAGACATATAGTAGGTTGGGAGTTTCATTCCCCTCTATCAATAGCATCCTGCCTTTTAAAACTTTTTTTTGAAATTTCTTCAATCCAGAATATGGGCTTTTACTACCAGAGACTCTTTGTTCTGTTGAGGCCCCTGGCACCAGCTTCTACATGGGCCCAACTCATCATCCTGATGACTACAACAGCGCCCATCATGATGTCCTTTGTCAGCAGGAAGCAGTTTGAGAGAGTTGTCACCCCTTAATCACAAAAAGATGGGAATGATGGGTTCCACTGATATGGGACTTTGCCGGACTTAAGTGGTACCTGCCCAACATGGTACTGGGCCCTAGCATGACAGCGTGTCCCTCTAATACTAACTTCCATATTCTTTTTCTAAACCCAAAATAAACTTTCTGCTCTTCTTTCACTCATGTGCCAAAGATCCTCCAGTTGTCTCTCAACACCATGATCTAGTCTCCACTCCCAACCCAACTCCATAAAAGCGGTTCCCCAGCTTCCCCTGAATGAGCGTCCTTGCAGTCTCCAGCAGCCCTCCCATGTTGGCAATGAAGGCTTTTCTTTTCTCTCTCAACCGTGCCAAAAAACCTAACAGAAAAAAGAAAAATAAAGAAAACAAAAATGTGAAAGATACGGTACAAAATCCTAGAGCCCTAGGAAAAGGGCTCTAGTTTACAATCGGAAAGCTGAAATAAGGCCTGAGTGTTTCTGGTTTAACCTCAGCTGGGAATGCTATTTCCAACAGTGTAAAGATCTGTTATCTTTCTAGCAACAGAGTGGTTAAGGAGGCTGCAATCCTTGTTCTCATAAGTCAGTATGTTGCAGGAAAATTTCCAAGCCAAGCTAAACCCTAAGGAAAACTCTTTTTTTTTTTTTTTTTGTACCAGGGGTCGAACTCATGACCTTGCACTTGCCAGGCAGGTGCTTAAGCCACTGAGCTAAACCCCCAGCCCAAGGAAAACTCTTTAAACCAAGGAGATAAGAGGGCAGCTTTTAATCTTTATGCTGGCAGACTGTTGCAGGATAATTCCACAAAGGCAATGAGCTCAATTTACAGAGAGCTTAGTTTATATAGAATTTAGAAGTGAGAGGTAAAAAGCAAGTGACTGTCTTATTGTCCCATGGAAGTTCCCTTAACACTGCTTGTGATATAGCGGAACTATAACTCTCAAGTGTTACATAATTGGTTACATGCATTGAGTCATAGATTGACAAGCAGTCTAGTCTTGAACAGATTTGTTGAAACAAAGGAATTGTTTATCACAGTACAGAAACACTCTGGGAACTAGGGGAGGGGGCCCTCACAGAGTGAGAACAGTTAAAGGCATTACCATACTATAGAAACATTTCAGGGAGGGGACCCTTAGAGTGGGTAACACAGGATGCCTTCAGGTACAGACAACTACTCTGACTCAGTGCTCATCACAGATATGCAGCTGGGCTTTACACACTGTCAATGTCAATTGAATTCAGCAGAAGCAGCAGAATAGAAACTTGACCAGTGACCTCTAGTTGATTATGAAATGCATATAAGATTGCTATTATATAAATGTGTTCTTACATTATAATTGTGTACAAGTATAGATCACAGAGCTGGTTATTTTTTTCTACCTAGGTCCATTTCTTCCCCTTCTTTGCCTTCCCCCACTGACTAAGGCCTGCATCTTGTGGGCCTCCTGGGTTCCTGTCTTCAGGGTAGATAGAACAATGCGGTGGGGTTAGGACTTTGTAAGCTTTTCCTAAGGGGTGGAGAGTAGTTAAGGCTTCTCTCTTTGCTAGTTTTTGGGTGCCTTACTGTCCCGTGGAAGTTCCCCTAACACTGCTTGTGATATAGCGGAAATATAACTCTCAACTTGCTAGATGTCCAAAATGCAAGTTCATGTTCTCTAAAACTGGGGGATCAATTCTAGGAACAACAGTGGTCAGAGTAGGAAAAATTTATAGAGAGAAAGCAAGCTTCAGTCTAAGTGGGACAGAAGCGAGCCTGGAAAGTGAGGTGCCCACCAATTCTGCTTTTCAAGGGTGTTAATATGAGTGGTCAAAAGGTGAGGTGGCTTTAAGGTGGGACAGAACTATAATCAATGAGATTACTAGTGGTTTAGGTAAGACTAATCCAATGGGAAATCGCAAGGTGGGTATGAAGTGGGACAAGACTATGGTAAGATTACAAATATAGTTGCTTAGGTAATATTGATTAAATGGGGATCAAATGGGGAGGCAAGTTGCATATCAAGAGCACCTGCAAAGGACAAGGTTTTTCCTGGAAGGGGTGGGTTAAGGAGGCTTGGTCTCCTATCCTAAAGTGATTGATGCTTACTTAGAATATCGATCACTGCTATTCATCCCTAGGGGAAATATATGAATTTTTTTTTTTTTTTGTGGTACTGGGGATCGAATTCATGACCTCACACTTGCCACGCAGGTGCTTATGCCACTGAGCTAAATCCCCAGCCCGGAAATATATGAATAGTTCTTTTTCTTGAAGTCTGGCCTTCTGTGAATGTGCCTCCAGCCACAGTTGTCTTCTACATTGACCACTGGAGGGCCCAGCCCTGTCTGGCTGCCTGTAATATTTCCACCTAACTTAGCTATCTATATTCACATCTCTGCAAATAGCCACTTAGCTGCCACCAGTGAAATACTTTGTGCGTCTGTTTAATATGCAATTAAAATTTCTGATTGGCATGATCACTTATTTCTCATTTTCAGAACAGTACCCTGTCCTCAGCTGTGCCTGGTATTCTTCATGCCAGAAATCCTGTTTTCTCTTTTTTCAGAATATAACCCTCTGGACTTCTATCAGGGCCAGGAAGGGCAGTAGCCCAGCATCTTTGAGTGTGAGGAGTGCAGTGGGGAGATGACCAGGCAGCCAAGTATGTCTGTGCTTTCACCCAATTGCCAAGAGCAATAGAGTACCCATCTCCAACCTCCACCATGCCCAGCTGTCAGACTCAAGAGTTCCGGCACTGAGTTCTTGAGCTTTTGAAGGACTCGATTGTGTAAATCAGGCTCTTTCCCTCACTGCCATTTTAGGGTTTCAGTATGTTCAGCCAGTTAGAGTCTTTCAGCTGTCTTCTTTCTAAAACATCCCTGATGTTAGTACATATCTGACCCCACCCTGATACTACTTGGTTTATTTTTTTTTAATAATTTTATTTAAAGAGAAAAACAAAACAAAACAGAATAAAAGGTAGCAACAATATAGTATTCCAAGGAAAAAAGGAAAAGAACAACAACAAAAAAACCTAAGAAATTATTGCTTGACAAATTACATACTGACTTTTTGGAAATAGTTGTTCAATTTACAAAGTTAAAACATGTAAAGTAGACATTCAAACAGTGAGACTGTTAACAGTTCTGCTCCACAATCTGACAAAAACAGCGATATGGTCATCCATCTTACCCATGCAAATATACATGCAATTATATCAAAAGGGTAGAATTAAACACAACAAAACAGAGCAAAGTGGATCACAAGAAAGCAATGTAAGAGACAAAAATTTCAAAACTAGACAATCGGAGATATTCACTCTCTATCATACTGACTTTTGTTTTCTTCCAAATAGTTGTCTATATTGTCATATACAGGGAATTCACATGAAACAACGTAGTATGGAATTGATCTGAGCAGGATGAGGAGGGCATTACAGGTCTTCAAGACCAGACATTAGGGAAGCCAAGAATGGCTGCCATAGTGTCTCTCATTCTCCTCAAAACAGCTGTCCATACCTTAATGTGTGTTGAACTTAAACAAGGCAAAGCAAGCTAAGATCACTTTGAACAAAAAGTTATAGTTTTGCCGGGTATTGTAGTGTCTTTTTTTCTTCAAAGTAGTTGTTCATTTCAACATGTGTTACATAGTTGGTTCTCGTAAACTGTTTATAAGCTCTACACATGCATGAGTCTCTACTTGTATATCTATCATTTCTGTATTAGCAGGAAAAACGAAACAAAGCAAAACAAAACAATTCCTAGAAAAGCACGAGGCAAAAAAGTCACATAAAACCGCAATACAAGGTGATCTACAATGGTTACCATGGTGTCTCAGCAGTGTATAACAACATTAATAAAAACGAAGCATTGGAGATATTATAAGACTTCAAAAGCAAGTAATAATCAAACCAGAGTGGGTATCTCAGTGAATCTTGTCATCTTCAGTGTAGTTGCCTATACACTTAGACTTGATGCTATCCATCATAACAGATTTAAATAAAATCAGTCAATACAAAGTAGCAATCTAACAAACCAGATTCAAATAAGATCAGTCATAATACGACAGTGTACTTGGTTTATTAAAAAGTTAACAATTAACTTCATTGTAATTTTATTGTGTGTGTTCTTTGAAGAGTAAATGAATTAGATGCATGAATTTAATCTACTTTAACCTGGAAGTCTCTTCTCAGATTTTTCAACCTTGGTTTTTGATGCTTTACGTGTAGTTATTATATTCTCTTGTCACAAAATAAGGCCAGGTTCATTAGCCCTAACAATCAGCAGTTAGTGTTATAGGCAGCTGAGTTAACTAGAAATATTATAGGCAGTCAGACAGGACTAGGCCCTCAAAAGAGCCAGTACAGAAGGCCAGATACCTTGCAACTGTGGGGGAGACAAGACACCTCCCACTGTGGGACAGATCTCAAGACAAAAGACAAAACAAATGCAATCACACCCTAAGGATAAACATCAGGGACTGATATTCTAAATAGGTATGGATCACCTTGAGGAAGCCAGGAGCCACTAACCCAAGCCCCTACATGCAAAAGCCTTGTTTTATATTCATACTTGCTTGCTAAGTGTCTACCTTCCCCATTTGTTCCAGACTTAATCAATTTTACCTAAGCAATTACATTCCTAATCTTATTGGTTAACCATAGTTCTGTCCCAATTCATGCCCTCCTGCCTTATGGGTTCCCATTTTTCCCCATCTTGGACCCATTTCACCTGTGGTTTTGCTCTATAAAAATTCCTACAAAAGGCAGGGAACTCTCCTCCTCTGTCTGTCTCTGTGTCTCTCAGACAGCTTTCTTTCACTCAATAAATATATTCTGCTCTTAACTTCCATTTATCTTAAAATTCATTCTTTGATTTTAGAGAACACGAACTCTGGACATCTAGTAGGTTGGGAGTTTCATTCGCTTATATCATTAGGAATAGGACAGGCTTCCTCTGGGGAGATTTGAAGGCGATAGCTGACAATCGCTGGGCCACTGAAGATTGGGTCACCTCTGCTTGGCATGGGCCAAGTGAATGCCTCTAGCTAGTTAGAGTGCAATTCTATATCCCTGTGACCCTAGGGAAAATAGGCAATGAAAGCTCTAAGTTTCTATATTGCAGGATTGCATCTTCCAGTTTGTTCTTTGGAATCCTTTTTCAGTGATATGGTCTATGACAAAAGGATCAAATTCATTTAACAAACATGTATAGTGCAGCTCCTCCACCTTGGACATACCCACCTACACTTTTTTTTTTTTTTTTTGTGGTCATGGAGATGGAAGCCAGGGCTTCATGCATGCTAGGTAAGGGCCCTATTACTGAGCTATAGTCATGGAGAATCACGTGGGGTTGTCAAGTGATTGACTTTGTTACCTCCAGTTTTCGTTAGTATTTTACTGGGAACATTTTTTGCCTCCCATAATACTTAACTAGTGTAATGTAGATGCAACTTGGGAAAAAAATTTTAATTTTAGCCCAGAATAGTTTTAAGGAAGGTGTAGCCAAATGACATGTTGATCATGAAAAAAACTGAAATAGACATTTATACAAGATGAACCAGGTTTAAAAAGAAACCTTTCGGTATATTAAATACATTGACTTGCATTTGGGAGTTAGCTAGATTCTTGATGAACATTTTCCAAAAATGATGATGCTGGAAATAACTAGAAATAATATGAAACTTTCCTTCCTTGCCACAATTAGAAATCAGTAGTAACTAACGCCATGACTAGATATTCAATTTTATCTGCTTAAACCAGTAATGTTTCTCCATCACAAGGTTAAAGAGAAGGAAATATTTCAACTTGTAAAGTGTACATGTAGACCATTTTGAATTTCATCTCTTCCACTTATTTTGTCTACCTACTTACATAAATGAGCATGGTCTACATAGTTTTTAAGGTAATAGTTTGTGGAGATGTCCATCTGCAATTAGTTGGGGATTTGAGTTTTGTATTTTCTAGTTATTTTGTGCAAATATTTACATAAAGGGACAGTATTGACTTGTGTATTTTAGTAAGATACTATAGGTTGTACAATCATTTGTCAATTCTTGAGCATTTTTTGGTAAAAACATTTTTTTTTTTAGATAATGTCTTGCTATGTAGCCCAGGCTGGCCTTGAACTCATAGTGATCCTCCTGCCTCAGCCTCTCAAGTGCTGGGATTTCAGGTGTATGCCACCATGCCTGGCTCAAATTTTCATTTTTTATAACACAGTGACAATGTAAACTTTGCTACTGATTTTTTTCCATAATCTTTGAAAATGAGAGTAAAGACTAAAATTTTTCTGTTTCCAACATTTATTGATGAATTGTTAAACCGTTTGAGAAGTCAGAACATTACTTTTTTGGGGTTCTTCTGATCAGATCCTAACTTAAATTCCTAAAAACATAAACCTCATTAACAAGGTTTTTATGGCTTAATTTAGAAATATTACCCAGCAAAACAAAGGAAATTGTTGTATTTTTTTTCCTTCTCTCATAGAGGCTGGGTTTTGAAGAAAAGAAGGAATATCTCAATTATGGAAATAATAAGAATTATGTCCAAAGAACTGATGTTTCATCCCTGAATTCACTTTATCTCTGAGGTCTTTATGGTCTTCTAGAATTGAATTATGAAAACGTTTTTGTGCACCAGTTTTTGAAAAAGAGTTCTTAAAATCCAACAGGTTGGTGTGAGGCTTGGACATTGCTCTGGGAATCCAACCTAAAAAAGGTCTTGTTTCTTCATTGCTTTCTATGTTCATGCCCAGCTGTTCTTCTGGTGTACCTAAAAAATGTTCTAAAGTGCAAGCTCTCATGTCCTCTGGTGTATTTTGCAAAATCCTAGGCTTGCTAAGGCTAACAGGGTTTTGATAGATAGTATATGGATCACGTAGAGTAGACTTAAAATCTTCATAGTCAATGTAATCACTTGATTTATAGTAAGGTGTTGATGGAGGTTTTAATGACAGCTGTCTCCAATACAAATCTTCAGTCTTTTGAGTATCTGTGATTTTTCGAAATGGTTTTGTATCATAAATGCTAGTGAGATCTTTTGCTGAGTTACAAGGTGACAGTGGATAGTCAGACACAAAGCTTTGTTCTTTCTTAAATTTCTCTTCAATATCCTGGATTCTGCGGTTCACATCAGATGTTATGGTATTGCTTAGTGCCAGCATTTCTGCAGAACTAGGTCTAAAGGTATGAAAATTGCACAAAACTCTGGGAGTACAATCAGGACAGGAAGCTAGTCTTTGCTGAACAGCAGCCTCCAGGGCACGTCGGTTCTGACTAAGTCTGGCAATTCTTCCTTCCAAGGGTCTGCAAGGTTTAAAGGCAGGATGGAATTTTTCTTGCTGTAGGCAGTGTGATAAAAACGAAAACCAACTGATTAATAAGCAGGACATTATAAGGATACTGTAACAAATGGCAGGTCAACAGTTATACCCATTTTCACTGAGTAAAAATGAGATGGGTATAGGAATGCATATTGCAAGGTTGTTAGATACATATTTAAAGACACGGAAATTTGTGCCCAAATAAACAAAGTTTTATGTTTTATGGGCTTTAGGTAATATGGAAAAGTCATGCTTTTTATTTAGTGATAAGCTCTTTTATTTTTTACTTTTTGAGACAGGGTTTTGCTATGCAGTTCAGGCAGGCCTTGAACTCATTTTATATCCCAGGCTGGCCTCAAACTTCTAGCATCCTCCTGCTTCAGCCTCCTAAGTTCTGTGATTATGGATATGTGTGCTACCATGCCCAGCTTTAAACTCTTCTATATGAGAACTCTTTGCTATCAAACTTACAAATATATAAAAAGAATTAGTGGAATGAAATATCTAACTATCACCAATGGAGGGAATTAACGGTGGACAATAATTATTTATTTTTATTTATTAAAAAAAAACACACAGAAGGAACAAAAAACTAAAGAAACAAACAACAACAACAAAAATCTCAAAACAATGTGATATAGGATTCCAATATAAGATGACAGGAATTTAACAACTGTTATATTACATATTATCTTTGAGAGAGTTGCTCAGATTATCGGATACAGACATGCAAAATTGATCAAACAATATAAGCACTAATTGTTCCTTTCCTTGAACTAATAGTACAATTAATAGTACAATTATCTTACTAATAGTGCTAATAGTACTATTATCTTAGCTATCTTGTGTATGTGTGCATATATATATGTTTATATATTTCTTCCTTTTCCTTTCCTCTTCTCCTTTCCCCCATCCCAGCTATTCTTTCCCTTTGAGCAATTTCTTTCCCTTTCACAATATCTATTGTACCTTTTGGATCTTATTTACCCTTTCAGTTTCTTACACTAGGGAGACAATATGGTGTTTACATATGAAAGTCTGATTTATTTCACTAATGAGTATGGTCTCAAGTTGCACCATTTACCTATAAAAGCCTCGAGTTTATCCTTCTTTATAACTGAGTAGTACTCCTTTATATAAAAATACTACATCTTTTTTATCCATTCCTTGGTTGATGAGCATTTGGGTTGTATCCAAGATCTGGCTATTACAAATTGTGCTGCTATAAACATGGATGCATATATATCACTGTAGTAAGATGTTTTTAATTTTTCAGAGTCAAATGGGACCTCTAATCCTAGTTTTTTGAGGAATTTTCCCACTGATTTCCACAGTGGTTGTACCAGTCTATACTCCCACCATCAATGGAGAAGTGTTCTTTTTTCCCCATAGCCCCTCCAGCATTGTTATTGGTTGATTTCATGATGTTGGCAATTCTTTTTGGAGTGAGATAGAATCTCAGGGTTGTTTTACTTTACATTTCTCAAAGGATCAATGATGTTAAACTTTTTTTTGTATTTATTTGTCATCTGTACTTCTTCATCTGAGAATTGTGTATTCATCTTAGATGGGTGGGCAATTATTTAAATCTTAGCCAAAACTTCTTTATTAGGCCAAGGCAAAGATTCTAAAACACTGGCTAAATCAGAATACTCTTCAGAACTGAGAGAAAGTGATATTCCTAAGCTTTACTTACTAAGACTGATTAACAAAGTCTGCAGCGAGGCTCAGAAATCTGTGGTTTTTTTTTTCTTTTTGGTGCTGGGAATTGAACTCCGAGTTTTTTGCATGTTAAGCACATACTCCACCACTGAGCTACTATTCCAGCCCCTAGCAATGCTTATTTTTGAGATGTGTTACAAATATTGTACCTGTTTTCCTTTTTGAAATGTTTTACAAATATTATGATCTCAATCACATCTGGAAACTACAAAATTATATTCAAAGTACCACTAATAGAGATATGTCTGGGTCAGGAGGAAGAGGATGGGGTTGACTGGGAAGGGCATGAAGAAACTTTCTGGAATGATGATATTATTGTACATTATGATATTTGGGATACAAAGGTATATGCATTTATCAAAACTCAGGGAATGTACACTTAAGATTTGTGCAATTTTAATGACTATTTCATGTTGAAAGCAAAAGAACTGCAAGAAAAAAATCAAACTCTGGTTAATGATATGGATGTCAAATGTTTAGGACAGACTTATGGTACTGTTTACTGTAAAACAAATAAATATAAGGTATATTGATGGATGATTAGAGGGATGGAAAGATGTATAAATTATGTAATAGCACAAGCACATGAAAGTATTAATGGGAGAATCTAGGTGGTGAGCATATGCATGTTAACTGTAAATTTATTAAACTTTTCTGCTTGAAAATTTTTATAATAATATGTTGAATAAAAAACTAAAACATGCATGAATAATCCTGATGAAGTTAACAGAGATACACAAATGAATGTGGTGAGAAAATAATAACTAACTTGAACTTTAAAAAGA
>PVJX010048880.1:0-11300 GCA_004027295.1 Dolichotis patagonum
CAAGTAGCTTTCCCTTTTCAAGCACTTCAGCCCGAAGGCCTAAAGGCAACCTGGCCGGGTGACCACGGACTGAAACCTCTGAAACAAGCACTTCCTTCCTTCTTCCGCGTCAGTGTCCATCCACAAGGACCATTCAGCGAAGGAGCACATTCCCCCAAGCAGCCACAGGAAGCAGGATAATAGACACTGAGCCGTGCCATGTGGGACAAATTGTGTCCTCAGGAGAGGGAACAGCAGCCTGAGGGTGCTCAGTCAAAGGCAGGCGAAGGTGAGAGTGTTATGTCAGACATCTAGGCTTACGGGGCTTAAAACCAAACTTACTTCTTGCCTCACAGTTCTGGGGGCTGGAAGTCCAGAATCAAGGTGTCATCATGACATAGGCGGTACCGTGTGGCAAAGCTGACTGGGAAATGAGTGGGACGTGTCAATTACAAGATCCCAGGACACTGTCAAATACTACCCAGGACCCTGTATGTGAAACTTCTCGCAGGCTCCCAAGAGGTGTGGAGGGCATCAAAGAGATGAAACGCCACAAGGAGCCCGCTACTGGGACTCCACGGTAGCCCGCTCTGCATTTCCCAGATATAGGGGGCACTTTTAATTTTGTTTTTATCTTTTCCTCTCTTCATTTGACCCAAGTTTGCTCTGCAGTTAGTTCTTCCCATATTCCTTCACCCTCACTTTGCAAGCAACTTTTGGCATTGTCCAATTCTTTATTCAAGACAAGAAAGAACTAAAATACTTTTGCTTGCTGAGTAACTTTTAAAGGAACTACCCAACAATCTGAAACCAATAGAGATTCTATCCTCAGCTCTGCCCAGCATCTGGTGACTTACAAGGCTTTCAGAGCCTCGGGGTGCATAAATCTCCCCCATCACACTCTGCCCATCATTTCCTGTGGGCATCCTTCCCCACGCTGGAAGGACACCAGGCAGGTTGATGTAGGGAACCCTGGTGGCCTCACCTCTTCCTTGACTGCCTCTGCAAAGCCTGTCTCCTCTGGGGGCACTTTCTGAGCTGGGAGGCTTGGACCTCAACACAGTTTTACTTTAGTGAAGTGCCGGGCATAATACACTCCCGGTGCGAATTCTCCCACCGTAGAGCACTGCAATCCCAGCAAGGACCGGGCGGCTGGGTTCACATGCACAGACACCATGGGATCCTCCCACATTGCCTGCACCCATAGTGTCAGGAGATTGCTAAGAAGGAGCTCAGAGGACAGAAAGTCTGGACAGGTGACCTGGGGTGGAATACCTCCAGGCATGTGGACCATGGAGAAGCTAGAAGAATAATTCTGTCTCCAGAGAAATAAAGAGTGGTCCACAAGGGCTCCCAATCATCCAGAACCTCCAGGGTGGCTCCCTGGGTGTGCCAGGCTGAAGGTCCAGGGTGCTGTGAGCTGGACTCCCTGGAAGTGATGGGCACTAGGAGCCAGAGAGGATAGAGGCAAGGTGGCGACACAAATTCCATAAGCAGTGGATGCAAATTGCTGCAGCAAACAGCGCAATTGCATTGGCAACCAGCAGTGGAGGCTGTGAGAAGAGCAAGGAGCTCCGGAGGCGGGATGCTTGGGCAGCGAGAGGGCCGCGTCTGCATCGCACACCGAGGACTCCCAGGGGCCTGGTCCAGGGTGAAGCGGGGCCCTGGTAAGAGTCATGATCACCCCAAAGTCACCACGCCTGGTCAGTTTCCCCTCCCAAAGTGTAGGAGAGGCTGGGTCCCCGGGGAGAAGGACCCCACGATGTCACAGCAGGCGATCTTCAACCTTTTGTTAACTAGGCCTGTGACCAGGGTTGCTGCAGCTGCTGGCTATGCTGGTTCAGAACCAGCTGTTAAATCCTCAGGAACTTTGCAAAACAGTAGTTAAACACAGCTATCTACAGAATTAAACAGAGGCTGGGTGCTGTGGTTTGTACCAACAGTCCCAGCTCCTCAGGAGGCTGAGAGGAGAGGATGGCTTGAACCCGGCAGTTTGAGGTCAGCCTGGGCGATACAATAAGACTCTTTTGTCTCTTTAAAATAGTTAAACTCAAAATAAATACATAAAAATTAAAAAATTAAATAATTAAACTGAAGCTTATAACTGAATTTATATTAGTACTAAACATTACTTCCTGATTGTTTTATCATATTTCAGTATTACCTACATTCCTGAGGGTCATACATTTCATGGGTTGAACTGTGCCCCTACAGACAGGAAGTCCCAACACTTTGTGCCTCAGAATGTGACATTACCTGTGGATAGGGCCAGTGGGGCTGGCACTGGTTGAAATGAAGTCACTAGTGTGAACCTTAACTCATGACTGGTGTCCTCATAAGATGGGGAAGAAGAGAGAAGACCCAGGGAGAAGGGGCTGTGTGACAACAGAGAAAGAGACTGGAGTGACACATCCGAAGCTACCAAGCGTGGCCAGGAACCAGGAGGGCTGGTGGAGCAGAGGTGTCAGCGGGACGCGACCCTGCCCGTACCTTGGGTTTGCCTTCTGCCCTCAGAGTGGTGAGTCAATAAACTCTGGTTTTGTTTGGTGGTTTGTTTTGAGACAGGGTTACACTGTATAGCCCAAGCCGGCCTTGAACTCACAATCCTCGCCTCAGCCTTTGAGTGCTGGGGTCAGTCACCATCGCTACACCTGGCTAGTTTCTTCCTTCGAGACACCGTGCCTGTGTTGTATTGCTGCCATATCGCCAGGAAATAAAAACCTTAGGACTTCTGTGTGTATATGGCAAAAATATATCTCTGCCACGTGCTGTTTTATGGTTCTTCCAAATTCTGTGCATAGGGACGTCACGCTGGTAGCTGGAAACTGGCCATGTGGTGCATTTACACCATGGGAATGGGCAAGTGCTGCAAATCAGGGTTTTTCTTCCAACACGGTGGTTATGAAAAAATAACTGGTCATCACTGTCCATGTGTCAGGCCAGAGTCCCTTTGGAAATTCGTGGACACCAGAGCTGAGTTAATATTGATCCTGGGGACGCAGCCCCACTCTGGCCCTGTTCCTTTTCTTAAGCGTGGCCAGCAGCTACAGCAACCCTGGTCACAGACCCAGTTCAGAAAAGGTTGGGCCACCTGGACTCGGGCAGTAGATGGAGGCCTCTCAGGGCAGGGTGGGGCCCTGAGAGCTGCCACAGTAGAGGAGGCCCAAGTAGAAGCCACCGACCTGGCCAGCCCACTTCAGCTGTGATAATAACACGAGTCCTTTGTTCTGAAAGTGATGGCAGGCATTTGTGCAATTCTCAAAGCTTCAAGCATGTAGGGCTGCTGACACATGTCACATCCGCAGTCAATTTCCCTCTCCTGCCTCTTTCAAAACCACAGGGACCCGGCCTGGTCTTGTACATCGTAATTCTAGAACTCTGGGATGCTGAGGCAGGAGGATCATAAATTTGAGGCCAGCTTGAGGAACTTACAGAGTCTGTCTCACAATAAGGAATGCTTGGTGTGCGGCTCAGTGGAAGAGCACTTGCCTAGCACGTGTGGGTCCCTGGGATGCTTCCCCAGAATCACTCATGCACCTGCATATAGAAAGAGAGAGAAAGAGAGACAGGCAGACAGAAAGACAAACAGACAGAGACAGAGAGAGATACGCAGAGACAGAGAGACAGAGACAGGACAGAAACAGAGACAGAGAGAAAGAGAAGAAAAGGGGAAGAATGAGGAGAAGAAGAAGAGGGAGAAGAGAGAAAAACAAGACGGATGCCAGTGGAAGACAATGGTGGCTCAAACTGCAGAACTGTGCAGAATGCAATGTCCTTGCTAAAGAGTGCCACGGGTCCTATCACTGAGTGATAACTGGCCACAGCTCTGGCAAAGGCAATCATTTTGCCCACTGCAGGGAAGGTGCAGTGCTGGCCAGGCACTCATGGAGAATCAGGACCTGGGCTGTGTGAACAGCACTGCATCCTGCTGACACATTGTCTACCCAAAAGGCCATCTGGTCCTCCCCAGGACACCTCTGGGGTCCACGCCTGTGAGTCACATGCTAGTCAGAGGGACAAAGAAGTGGCAAGGACGTTGGAAGCCATAAGCTCCAGAAGGCAGGAGGTAGTGCCTTTGATTTGCTCAAGTGTCCCATGAGGGCGTGTCTAGGATCTGGAGGTGTGGGATATGGCAAGACCGCTCCCCAATTAATTGAAGCAACTCAGAAGTCCCATCAGTGAGGGCCAGGCCCAGACAGACGGCATAGTCCGTACTCAGGAAGAATCCAAAGCCATAACTGTAGACGTTGGGTGAGAGAAGAGTGGGGAGCAGCAGGAGCTCAGGCTGTGGTGGGGCAGCTCTAAAATACAAACGCAATGACCCAACAGAACCTGTCAACCAGAGGAGCCTACGGTCAGGCCAGGCCCGGGAGTTCACACAGGCTGAAACAGCACTCAGCGCAGCCCCGAGCCTGCGGGAAGAGGTGGAGGAATCTACAGCGAAGCAGACAGCAATCATAATAAGGAGGTCAGCGAGTTACTGGATCGTGAAGGCAAAGTGCAGGCCAGGTGACACCAAGTGGCCACCTCAGTCGCTAGACTCAGCCCATCAGGAGCCCAAGTGCACCTGGGCAATGGGCTGTGGGTGGAAATGCCCACCTGACGCACTGGCTCATCTCAGGATGGAGAGGCCTTGGTTTCCGAGGATGATCCTCTGCCCCGTGGCACAGGGACATGCCAGTGGCTGTGACCCTCATGCAGTTCCTGTGTTCCTCTGCAGATGACCCTCATGCAGTTCCTGTGTTCCTCTGCAGATGACCAACAAGTGAGGGAAGCAGCCAGTACCATGGCAGGCACACCTGTCCCTGGTCACCAGATGAGAGGGACCCCTGCCCCGGAGAGGGAAAATCACCGTCAGCAGGAAGGGGCAGGGCAGGAGCACCCCAGTCAGTATGCTGGCAAGAGCGATGGAAATATAGCTAGGAAGAGAGCAGGCAGAGCCTGGGGGTGTGGGGTGAAGGTGAGCAGAGGCACAGGTCACTGGAGGATAGTGTTGAGGCACCCCAAAACAGCGTGCATGTGATACTTCAGAAATTCAGTTGAGATGGAGGAATGTGCAATGTGTGGTGAAGTGGGGACTTTCCCCTGACCCCCTCACACATCTTCAGAGGGGCTGGGAAGACAGTCACAGATGAACAAGGACGCACCATCAGATGGACGGCTGTACACAGTCACCTGTACACTCAGGCTCACCATCAGATGTATAATCACACAAACAGGCTAGCCGGCCGAAGAATCATCCCAGGGTGTCATCCCGACCCTGAGCCCCGGGCCAGTGTATACCTTACATTCTGTGGCACAGGGACTTGCAGATGTAATCCAAGTCTGTGGGCTTTAGGCATGGATAATGTCTTGGCTATGGCGAGCCACCAGTCTATTCCCCTGAGCCCTTCACAGCCGTAACGATTCCCTGGCTACAGCAATAGACATCGGGCAGAAGGAGGGTCAGGTCAGCCTGGGTGAGAAGGAGGGATGCACTGCTGCAGCCTCTGAGAGGTGGGCCCAGGAAAAGAAAACAAACAGAGCAGGACTGTGAGAGCAAGGATGTCCACACCATGGAGGGACGAAGGGACCTGAATTAGAGTTGCAGCAGAAGCTCATGGCAACCAAGACCTCCTTGGAAGCAACTTCTTTCCATAAGAGAACAACTGGCTAAACTTGGTTTTATCGCTGGAACCAGCACTGCCTCCCGGTGGAACCCTCAGCTCTGCAATGTCACCACCATGCCTGGGACAGGCCACATTGGCACTGGTGTGTTATGGGCCAAAACAAAGGAATTGACACCAACTTATACACAAGGCTCATGTTACAAGAGGCTCTTCTGGATTGTTTATTTGTGTAGGGTTTAAAAAAGTACAAAAATAATTGGATGTGAGTTGGAGAATCCAACATATAAATAAATATATAAATAGTGAATGGTTGGCAATAAATTAACACACATGCTGGACACAGAAATACAGCGTCGACTTCCACGGCAGGTGGCAGGGGAGGCTGAGGGCTCAGGCACACTGTCCTGGCCTGGCCACACATCTCAGGTCCCGGATGAGCAGCCTGAAGAGGTTGAAGGTGACAGATGCCTGGAGGCAGCCAGGGGACTCCTGTGGGGCACAGACAGGACTCAGGGGCTGCTCATGGTCTGCTCCCCTGATGCCCCAGATGTCAACCCTCCTGCTCGCTCACCTTCTTGGTGGCCTGGTTGAGCTTCTGAAGCCAGTGGGACAGGCGGCGGCTGTAGGGCCTGGGGGCTGCGGTAGGTGGGGCAGGCACCTGGGGGCAGAGAGGGCACTGTGAGGCAGGCCTGGCAGGAAAAGGTGGTGGTCAGAGCCTGTGATGTTCACAGGGACCGAGGACTCACACAGGCCCGCAGCTGGGCGTGGATGTGACGCAGTGTGTGGAGGGGCTGCTCCAGGATGTCGCCCAGGGCCGGGTCTTTCATGTTGTCCAGGACCTTCAGGGTCAGGGCCAGCTCAGCCTGCAGGGCCACAGGGCGCTCCCACACCTGGGCAAGGACATGGGCACAGATTAGGGACCCTCAGGCCAGAGAACAGACCAGGGACAGAGGGGAGCAGAGCAGAGGGGGTTAGGGAAAGCTGACAAAAGAAAAGGTACACAGGAAGGGGAGAATTGATGAGGGACAAATGCAGGGACAGAGAGGAACAAAGGAAAAGGCCAATGGGCCCAATAGCAGGCCAGTGGCTGGGGCCGGCTGAGCACTGGCTGGGCCTGACCCCCACTCACCTGCAGCTGCCGCAGGTCCCAGGGCCTGGGGAAGAGGGGCGAGCTGCACCTGGAGTCCTTCAGCAGGAGCCGCTCTTCCTAGACAGCAAGGGCACAGGTTAGCTCACCCTGGAGGCGAGGCTTGGGCCACTGCAGTGGGCTGGGGGATGGTTCATGGTAGGAAGGAGGCAAGTTCCATCCCAGGGGTGGCAGAGGCACCTCCACAGCAGAGGACATAGTGGGCCCACTGCAGTAGGAGCAGGAAAAGATGCATAGCAGTCAGGGTGGGGTAAGTCCACTGCAGGGAGGGCAAGGTCCACCCCCTGCCCATTTGCCCAGGAAACACACAGAGGCAGGGCTGGACTATAGCACACAGGAAGGAGCTCAGGGGAGACTCACAAAGGCATCCCTGGCCGTCTTGAAGGCCTGTAGCTCTTGTGGGGACAGAGACTTGAACTGGGCCATGCCACAGTCCCTCACATCCTGGAAGCCACTCAGGGGTCTGGGCACAGGAGCTCCCTCTGTCCCTTTCGGCAGCGTGGCCAGCAGCAGTAGCAGTAGCGGCAGCATGGCACGTCCAGCTGGATCTGTGTTACAGAGGAAGGCATGTAAGGTGACGTCGGGTGCCCAGGGTAGAAGGGCTGTCCTGGGAGGTGATGGCTGTGGCCATGCTGTGGTCCTTACCTGGCTTCATCCTGCTCTGGCTTCTTTGTCACTGATGGAGACCAAATGTGCACTTGAAGCTGTCAGCTCCGGTTTCTAACTCTGTTGGTCTTGAAGTCCCGAGTCTCAGTCTTCTGTGTGGATCTCAACCTGCTGCTCTGTGGCAAAGTATGTCTGTGTGTCCAGTTCTGTCTACAATGCAACTCCTGTCTCAGCTCCATGGCACCGCTTTTATCCTGAAATGAGGGACAGTCCCAGCTGATGTGTGAAAAGTGAAAACAGCCTGAAGTAGTCACTGGCCACTAGGGGAGCTCCACCCTGGGGAATCCCAGAGGGGGCGGATCTCCAGCCAGGTGAGCAGTCGGAAGGAAAGAGAAAGTGCGGGGAACTCGGGGTCACTGATTTCAGGTGAGTTCTGAAAAGAATGCTCAGAGCTAGGGCAGCTTCTCTGCGCGGTGGGAACCAGTCTTTTGGGGCACATGAAGCCTGGATTACAGAGAGGGACAGGGCACTGGCCTTAGGCAGGATGCCCCATGCAGAGAATGGGGGATACCTGAGCCCCTGAGCTCAAGCGTGGGGTGGAGTACATCCCGGCAAGTGGGGTGCTGGGTGGGAAGGGTCTGGAGCGAAGCCCCAAGAGGGAGAGGCAGGGCTGCCACCTTCCCCAGGTGCTCCTGACAGGGGAGCGGGGAGGCGGCTGAGCCCCCAGAGCTTCCTCTGTTGTCTAGGTTGAGTGGGACCCAGGGTTAGGAAGCTCTTCTGAGAACCGAGGTGAGGACAAGGACCTCAGTGGCCCAGACTGATGTGCGCCTGACTCACTCATTCATTCAGCAAGAGTTCATGGGCTCCAACCTTGTGGCAGACACCATTAAACGTGTCAGGAGAGTGCCGGGAAAACACAAGGACAGTGCTGCTGAGATTTTCCCAGGCCGTGGGGGTGGGGCCCTAACAGGGTCCCCTGTATCCTGTCTAGGAAAGAGAGCAGAGCAGGCGGGAGCAGGAGGGCTGCAGGGAGCTCCCACCAGGTGAACCGGCCTGTGGAGAGGACATCTACACCTGGCCACGATGGTGCAGGCCTGTGATTCCAGCACTCTGGGAGGCTGAGGCAGGAGCATTTTAAGTTTGAGCCTGATCTGGGCAACTTATGAATTTAGGGAGACCTTATGCTCAAACAAAACAACACGCTCCCCCTGAAAAACTCGGCTGTGTTTTCTCTCAAAGTGGTGGAGGCCTCAAGACCAAGCTCAGCGTTTGCAGCCTGAAATCCAGGTGTCAGCAGGTCCCCACAAAGACAGCTGAAGGCTCCATCCTCCCTTGCCTCTTCCAGCCTCAGAAGCTGCCACCCCCCTACTGTGTCTCCACTCCATCTTCAGGTCCCTCCTCCCATCTTCCCTTCATGCTCTCTGGGTGAGGGTGCAACCCATGCGCCTCCTCCTGTGGGGACCCTGACACACTGTGTTCATCCTGGTGATCTGGGAAACCTCCCTGCCATGCATCCTTGATTTTAGCAGAAGCTCAAGCTCCTTTTTTGCAAATAAAGTGATGTTTACCTCATCCTCATTCCAGGCACTCTAAAGGGACTGGTTTGCAGGTGTCTAAGACACCTGCAAATGGTCTACCCCTAAGGACCATTCAAGTAGGGAGCACATTCCCCAACACCCAACCTAGGACGGCTGCATCTGTCACAGGAAGCAGGACAATAGGCACTGAGCTGTGCCATGGCAGGACAAATGGTGCCATCAGGGTCTGAGGACATCAGGAAAGCGAGGACAGGGCTCTGAGGGTGCTACATCAAAGGTGGCAGAGGTGATGTTGCATTAAACTCCTAGGCTTACAGGGCCACAGGGATCAGAGCTGGACCTTAAAACCAAACTTGTTTATTGTCTCACAGTTCTTGGGGCTGGAAGTCCAGAATTAAGGTATGATCAGGCCCATCTCACTCCAAAACCAACAGGAGAGATTCTGTCCTCAGCTTCACCCAGCGTCTGTGACCTACAGGGCCTTCAGAGCCTCTAGGTGCATAGCTTCCCCAACACACCCTGCCCATTGTCCCCGTGGGCACCTTTCCCCATGTTGGAGGGCACCAGGCGGAGCATCCTGGGGCCTCACCCGCTTGACTGCCTCTGTAGAGCCTGTCTCCTCTGGAGGTACATTCTGAGCTGAGGGGGCTTGGCCCTCAACACAGTTTTACTTTAATGAAGTGCCAGGAATAACACAGTCCTGAAGGTGGAAAGGAGAGTGGATCAAGGCAGGCAAATTCTTCCACCATAGAGCACTGCAATCCCAGCAAGGACCGGGCATCTGGGTTCACATGCACAGACACCATGAGATCGGTCAACGTCACCCATACCCTAAGTGGCAGGAGACTGACTTGAAGCTCAGAGGACAGGAAAGCCTGGGTAGGTGACCGAGGACAGAACACACCTGGGTACATGGACCATGGAGAAGCTAGAAGAATAATTCTATCTCCAGGTAAATACAGAGTGGTCCACAAGGGCTCCCAGTCATCCAGAACCTCCAGGGCTCCCTGGGTGTGCCAGGCTGAAGGTCCAGGATGCTGTGAGCTGGACTCCCTGACAGTGATGGGCACTAGGAGCCAGAGAGGATAGAGGCAAAGTGGTAACACAAATTCCTTAAGCAGAGGATGTCCCTGGTCACCATGTGGGGAGGGGCCCCTGCCCTGGAGGAGGAAAGAGTAAGGTCTGCAGAAGGGGGCTGGGCTGGGGCATCTGCAGTCAGTGTTCTGGAAAGGCTGATGCAAACATTCGCTGGAAGAGAGCAGCCGGAGCCTGGAGATGTGGAGTGAAGGTGACCAGAGATGCAGATCACTGGATGATAACGCCTGGGTCACCCAAAACATAACGCATGTGATTCTGCAGCAATTCAGTTGAGGTGAAGGAGTGTGTGATGTGTGGTAAAGTGGGGACTTTCCCTGAACCCCTCATGCATCTCTAGAGGAGCCAGGAAGACAGTCACAGATGAGCAAGGACGCACCATCAGGTGGACCGCCATACACAGTCACCTGTACACTCAGGCTCACCACCTTTGTGCGATCATTTATATTGTGTGGAGGGCTGAACTGTGGCCCCCAAGCGGGGCATCCCACCCCAAACCCCGGGAGCCCTGTGCGTCTTCATGCAGTGCTCCAAGGACTTGCACTGTAATTAAGATCCACAGACGTTAGGAAGGGACATCGTCTTGCAGTATGAAAGGGCGCAGTGTGTACCTCTGGGCCCCTCACAGCAGAGAATGGTCGGCTGAAGCAGGGGACACAGAGCGGAGGGCAGGTCAGAGGGTTCAGGGTGGAGAAGGGGACTCAGGGCAAAGACACGAGGAGCTCTAGAGAGCCACAGTGGTCACACCAGGGAGGGACACAGGACCCTCATCTGGTGCAGCAGGAGCAGCACGTGCAGCTGACATCTGGACCCACTTGGAGCAGTTGCTTCCGAGGCCTCCTGGTGAGAGCCAAGCCGGCCTCACGTGGGTTCAGTCCTGACACAGGAGCAGAGGAGCCTGCAGCGCTGGACCTCGCCCGCCACCCAGACCTGCAAGACACCCAACACCGGGCCCAAAACAGCCTGCACTGGCCCTGCTGCTTTCTGGGCTTTAATGAAAGGAATCTACACCAACACAAATGCAGCTCACACGAGGTTCTCTTATTCATTGTTTATTTGCAAAAGGAGTATAAAAAGTAGAAAAATAGACATTTAATTGGATGTCAGTTAGAGAAAGCAACATATAAATAAATACATAAACAGCAATTGGTTGGCAATAAATTAACGCACACCCTGGAGGTAGAAATACAGCATAGACTTCCACGGCAGGTGACAGGGGAGGCTGAGGGCTCAGGCACACTGCCCTGGCCTGGCCACACATCTCAGGTCCCGGGTGAGCAGCCTGAAGAGGTTGAAGGTGACAGACGCCTGGAGGCAGCCAGGGGA
>PVJX010048881.1:0-11299 GCA_004027295.1 Dolichotis patagonum
CTTTGTATTGACTGATTTTATTTAAATCTGTTGTGATGGATAGCATCAAGTCTAAGAGTATAGGCAACTACACTGAAGATGACAAGATTCACTAAGATACCCACTCTGGTTTGATTATTGCTTGCTTTTGAAGTCTTATAATGTCTTTAATGCTTTGTTTTTATTAATGTTGTTATATACTGCTGAGACACCATGGTAATCATTGTAGATCACCTTGTATTGCGGTTTTAAGTGACTTTTGCTGTTCTAGGAATTGTTTTATCTTGCTTTGTTTTGTTTTTCCTGCTAATACAGAAATGATAGATATACATGTAGAGACTCACGCATGTGTAGAGCTTATAAACAGTTTACACGAACCAACTATATAACACATGTTGAAATGAACAACTACTTTGAAAAAAAAAAAGAGACACTACAATACCCAGTGCTGATTCCATAATGTCATGATGTGAAGTCCAGCAAAACTATCACTTTTTGTTCAAAGTGATCTTAGCTTGCTTTGCCTTGTTTAAGTTCAACAAACATTAAGGTATGGATAGCTGTTTTGCGTAGAATGAGAGACACTATGACAGCCATTGTTGACTTCCCTAATGTCTGGTCTTAAAGACCTGAAATGCCCTCGTCATCCTGCTCAGATCAATTCCATACTAGATTGTTTCATGTGAATTCCCTGTATGTGACAATATGGACAACTATTTGGAAGAAAACAAGAGTCAATATGATAGAGAGTGAATATCTGTGATTGTCTTGTTTTGAAATTTTTGTCTCTTACATTGCTTTCTTGTGATCTGCTTTGCTCTGTTTTGTTGTGTTTAATTTTACCCTTTTGATATAATTGCATGTATATTTGAGTGGGTAAGATGGATGACCATATTGTTGTTTTTGTCAGATCGTGGAGCAGAACTGTTAACAGTCTCACTGTTTGTCTACTTTACATGTTTTAACTTTGTAATTTGAACAACTATTTCCAAGAAGTCAGTATGTAATTTGTCAAGTAATAATTTCTTAGGTTTTTTTTGTTGTTGCTCTTTTCCTTTTTTTTCTTGGAATTCTGTATTGTTGCTACCCTTTATTTTTTTTTTTTCTTTAAATAAAATTTAAAAAATATTTTAAAAAAACATCCTACTAGAGTGATGGCCCATGTTCCTACAGCACATGTTTATGGCAGCACAGTTTGTAACAGCTAAACCTTGGAAACAGCCCACATGGCCATCAAAAAATTAATGAATAAAGAAAATTTGGTTTTGATACATAAAGAAGTACTACTCAGTCATACAAAGTTTAAATGAGACATTTTCAAGTACGTGGATGCACACTGAGAATATAATTTTAAGTGAAATAAGTTGGACATTTTTGCAAAGATTGGTACTTGGGTGTGCCAATAACATTCTATAAGCTTTTATAAATAGTTTAAAAACGATTTCAAAATAATTTTATACTACTTTTCTTCTACAAGTTATTCATATTCTTAAGTAAGTCTCATTGTTCAGTAATATAATGTTACAGATTGAATTATGTCTACTCCAAATTCATATGATGAAGTTTTGACTCCTGATGTGATATTGTTCAGAGACAAAGGTTTTATGAAATGATTAGATTAAATGACATCATGCTGGAATTAGTGTCCTTAAAAGTGGTGACACCAGGGAACTTGCTCATTCTCCACCATGTGAAAACATAAGGAAAAGGGTGTGCAGCTGAAGAAGAAAATTCTCTCCAGGAATTGACTTGTTGACACCTTGACTTTCAGCCTCTGGAGGTTAGAAAAATAAATTTGTGTTATTTGAGCCACATGGCCTACATTATTTTACTATGGCATCTACTCTGCCTGAGACATAGAATAAAAGTTGCAATGGTGTCAATGTGTCTAGCTTGATGGATCACATGCAAAGTTATGTTGATTTTTAAGTTATGTAGGTTTAGTATGATTTTGGTGGGGTTGGAAAATAATGCATAAATTTAGAAAATCTTCATGAAATTTGTAAATCTAAGAGTTGTGTATTATTCACGCTTTGGTTTTTTGTAAATGTCTTGCATTGACTTTAGACCTTAAAATATCTAAACCAAAAGGAACCACTTAAAACCATATGGTATTTTTCCCTACTCAATCAATCTCTACTTCAAATTCTATTCCTTAGGTTCCAACCATACTGTCAGCTTTCTTTTTCTTGCATGCAAAGTACACAAGTCCACATATCAAGGACTTAACATTACTTTGTCTTTCTGGAAATATCTGACTCCAGAGAGACTTTTACCATTTTCTTTACCTTCTCTAAAACATCTTAATTGAATATTACCTCATTTGGGCCTATAATGTATATGGAAAACTAAAAGTACCTCTCATTTTTCATCTCCCTTAACTTACTCTGCCTTTTCATATTGTAAAACTGTATGTTTTGCTTACTATATCATATTCTATACTATATGTTCTGTACTATGTTCTATACTATATTCCATATATACTATACTACTATATATATATATATATATAGTACCATATATTATATTATATACTGTATTCTTCTGTATGTGTGTGCGTGTGTGTGTTGTGTTGGTGATTAAACACAGGACTTTATAAAGGTAAGGCAAGTGACGTACTTTTAGGAGTCACTGAAGCTGGAAATTGAACACACACACAGGGCTGTGGCATGGTTGGGGAATGGCCAACCTGAGAACAAAGAGACGCCTCAAAGGGTAACAAAAGGCCACATCTGAGGACATCTGGCTCCAACCCCAGTTAACAAGATAGAGATTGTAGCTGCAGGCATTTCACTCCTGTAGTGAAAGTCAACCTGAGACTTTCTCCTAGGATAGTTCTCCTAAATTAACATAGGATAGTTCTCCTAAATTAACATAGGATAGTTCTCCTAAATTAACATAAGATAGTCCCCTTTTTTTTTTGTACCAGGGATGGAACTCACCACCTTGCACTTCCCAGGGAAGTGCTTAAGCCACTGAGCTAAATCCCCAACAAGGTAGTTCTATTAAATTAATATAATTTGTTACTTGGAAAGGACCTTGAACCACTCCCAAGGTCTTACTCAGTTTTCTGTTTTCCACTCTAACCCCTTCCTTGTTTGAAAATTAAATAAATACAGGTCACCCAGGGATGTTCTTTGTCTCAGAGGCCAGAATCTTGAGCTCTGAGGGTTTTGACTCTTCTGAAACCCTAAAATCGTACCACTTGTCTCATTTATTTAAGCTTTCATCATACACTCCTTTGGGAGAATGGGGATCTTGACCAGTTCCCTGATAATGTACTGCTAAGTTTTATCATTGACTTTTTAAACTTTGTTTGAAGACATCCTCTCACTAAGTTACACAATATGACCTTGAATTGCAATATGGTCCCTTTGCCTGAGCCTTCTGAATAGCTGGGATCATAGGTGTGCACCACACTTGTCTGTAATTTACTTTTATTACCTCTCTTTATGTTTTTTGTCTATATTTGTTTTCAAGAATATAAAATGTACAGTATCAGGGAGATTTGCTTATTTTGCTTGCTGATATATCCCACATATCCAGAGCAATGTCTGACACATTGTAGATGTTTAATATACATTTTTCAAAGGATGAATGCAGTTTTAGCCAAATACATTGACTTGAACAATTTGGTTATGTTTATGTTCATGCAAAAACAGAGAAAGATAGTAATATCAAATCTATAAAGTGAGAAAAATAATATCTTATAAGTTTATTGTAAAAATCAATTTATATAGGATATCAAAGTGTTTATCATAGAGTGACATAATAAACATTCAATGAATGGCATTTTAAAGATTTTATCATATACTTCTCTATTGTTGCTAGTGGGCCATTTAGCTTTACAGATTAAAATAATTAATTCCAAAACCAGTTGTGGTGGCACATGTCTGTAATCCTAGCACTTGGGAGGCTGAGGCAGGAAGATTGTTTGAAACAAGCCTGGCCTACAAAGTGAATTTGCGACCAGCCTGAACTGCATAGCCAGAACCTGTGTCAAAAAATAAATAAAATAAAAATAATTAATTTCATCCATTTATCAATCATGATGAATTTAGTGCTTTTTGTAGTTAATATTGTTTTCTGGATAGTTAAGCTGTTCCAACTTTCTGTGTCTGGGTAATCTTTTCATATTTGCTTGTTCTTTTCCTTCATAGCACTTAAGAGATTGTGACTATATTTTTTTGAAATCTGTATTTCTTCATTTTTATTTTCATACTACAATATAATTTCAATGAATGCAAGTGGTCTTGTAAGTTAGTCTCCTTTTATGTTTGGAGGCTGACAGTGTGATTGTGAAAAAAATAAGTAATGTATATGCACGAAATGAAAGAAATACTGAAGACCTGATAATGAACTAGGAATGCAAAAGCACAAATGATGAAAATCATTAACAAATTCAAAAAGTGAGAAAACTTCTTAAGGATTCTTGAGTTATTCCACAGAATAAACATAATCAATTCTCTTCATATATTTGGTAATATATATAAATATATATTTACACACGCACACATACATAGTTGTTATAGATGTGTACATATATGATACACATATTCCACTGAAATATCCCATGAACCTCCTTGGCTTTGACCAAAGTGTGTTCAGACAATACGTCTAATGTAATGACTGAAACTCAGTGTAGTTAATTGGATTGCTAACTGTATTTCCTATATTGTAATACATTATCTGACTGTGGAATATACTGATTATTTCACATTTAATCTGGGAGTAGTAATTTTTAAAGTGAATATTATAAGGACTCTAAAAATGGATAGTGATTAGCAATTAACTGCAAAGAAACAGGTTATCATCTGCGAACCATTATCTAAGGCATCAAAAGAAATCAAGGCTTTTTTCTGAGGAAAACAGTTCTTTTTATAACTTCTCAAATAAATAAATCCTCTTCTTAGTTTTGGTAAAGGAGCATGCTGAAGCAATAAATAAGGATGAAACACCTTATACTATTTCCAGTGGAGGAACTGAGGGAACAAACTCAACAATTTTGTGTTTCTCAGTTGGATGAACTTTGTGAGCATTCACTACAAGTTTGGTTAGAAATTTTGAAGAAAAGTGCAATTTTCCTGATGCATTATCTACTTAATTTTTGTTTTAAAAGGGGACATGGTGGGAATTGTGTGGAGAATAAAACAAAGGAGGGTTGGAAGGGAAAAGAGTAAACTCATTAGAATGGTTTAGACATGTGTTGAATGTATTCTGTCAAAGTTTAATGTGTTGAAAACTTGGTTCCAATCCAACAGACATTAAGAGGTGACAAGACTTTTAAGACTTGGGGCCTAGTAGGAGGTCACTGGGTCACTATGAGCGCTGCCTTCTATTAATGTTTGTGGGACCTTTGTTAGTTCTCAGGAGAGATAGTCACAAAAAAGAAAAAAAAGAAAAAGAAAAAAATCCTGAGCCTGACTTTAAGCTATTCTCTTTTCATGCCACCATGTGATCTCTCCTTCTCACACATATTCCAGCCATGCTGCCATATGTTATGAAGTCCTCACCAGATTCAGTATTATTCTGTTGGGACTCTTAACCTTCAAAAGTTTGAGCTCAATAAGCTTCTTTTCTTTATAAGCAACCCAGCCTTGAGCATTTTGTTATAGTAACAGAAAACAGAATAGCATCAAATTTTTAAAGGTTAAAAAAGTGGAAAACAGCCAACAAAATACCAGAGTAAAGGTTTTGTTCTTTTGAATTTAAATGTCAACTCCATACAACTGAATTACCATGAAGAAATCACCATGAACATTATTTTCATGACAGGAAATACCATGTTTTCACCATTTAATTCTTAGTAACTAAAGCACAATTAAAGATGGGTTAGTCGTATTTAAGATGTTTCAAAACATTAGGACATAAAAACATCTCTGGAAATATAACAAATGGTGGAAATTATATTTCTACATTTCCTTTCTTAAAGAATGTTCCATGAGAAATAAAAAAACTCTGTTATAGGTCAGAGGGTCAAATAAAATGTGGTAGCCCTCACAGGCTGTGTGTGGTCCTTTGAAGGGCTATGGTTTTGCTAAATATGTTGAGTATCTATGGGATCTAGTTGATTTTCCTGGACTAAGAGGAGACAATAAGCTCCATGTTAGTGTATCTATCCTTAGCGACGTGCCTTTCCTGTTATCCTTGTAAAGATATCAGCCTCTGCTCCAAATAGACACTGATGAAACATTTGCAGCATTTAAGGAGGATCCTGTTGGAAGGATGCCTCGTGGTCATTACTCACTCCAGCATTCCACTGCTTTCATAGTTCTTTTGTCCGTATAACACAGAAATACCACTAAAGCCCTTTCTGGAATAGTTGACACCGCTCTGGGAAGGCTGAGGAGTTTTCCAAATACTGAGAAAAACATCAGGTGCTATAGAAGCTGGCATTGTAGCTCAGAGCAAAGGCCTGGGTTCAATTTTCAGTATTGAAAATCAAACCAGCAAACTGCAAGAAACGAAGAGGTTGGGTATTTTGGTCATGTTTCTGTTGCCATGAGAAAATACCCAACACCCACCACTTAAGAGATTTATTTGGCTCCCAGTTTCCAGTGGGCTCAACCCCAAGTCAGCAGGCTCCAAGGCGGACACAGCATGGCGGAACTGAGCTGCTCACCACAGCTGCCAGAAAACAGAGAGAGAAGGGAGAACCGGAGACAGAAACATATCCTTCCAGAAACATGCCCCGGTGGCCCTCCTCCACTCAGGTCTCACTGCCTAAGGGCACATTCAACTACTGAAGTCAATGGATGAGCTCATTGATAAGCATAGTGCCCCCCAACCCAGTCAATATTCAAACACATGAGGCTCGTGAGACAGGTTAGATTCAACCATAATACAAGTGAAATCTATTAACTTGGGAAAGGTTTGATTCAGGACTTCAGGATTGCACATGGGCGTAGATTATGTGAGAATGTTCTGATAGCTTTAAAATGTCTTAAACACAGCTAGGGAAAGGTGGCCAACAAAGTCTCATAAACATTTGTTTTACAAGGTAGGTTTTGTAGACATGTTTAATAAACAAGTAAGATGGTAAGGCCAACAAAGCATGTCTCAAAAAGCGTTTACAGGACAGAATGTTATGATATATTGTATCAAATCATTAATTTACAAGAACTAGACAGACATAAATTTACATGATAAAATAAAACCTTTACTGCTGCAGAGTATATAAAATACTAACCCAATCTGTGCTGTAGAAGTTTATGTAACTTCTGTTATAGGTATTTTAGTTGTTTCTATCTGCTTGAATAATTCTTTTTGAATAATCCTTTTTCATTTTAAAAACTAATACTTCCACATCAGGTTAAAATCCAGATATCTTCTAAATAACATACATCATGAACATGAGTAGGAACATTTTCTAAGAATTTAATGCCTATAATTCTTTTTATGATTTGTCACCCAAGTAACGCTATTAGAATAAAAGCATTTAAAGTTGCTTAATTTCTCAAACATGGTTTATGTTGAACATTCTATAACTGTGCATTATGAAAATGCTTGGTTAATACAATCTTTTGGTTTGAGATTAATAACTATTTTTGCTATTTGTTTACATATTGATAATAATGTAGCATATTTTGATAACGCTTTTGTTGCTGCGTCTTCCCTTCTCTTATGATATTCTTTACTCACTATAGCCACACAAATAAAAATCATTTCCTAATTAGAATTGCTGTCTTTATGTAACTATTAAACACATAAAATAGGAGCATGATTTTGAACATTTTTATGTAAACATAGGCTCAAATATCTGGGTTTTAGATGGTTACTTTCTACATGTACAAAAGACATTGGAGTATCTAATCTTTTGAGTTCATATGATTGTCAGCTATTGCTCTTCACAAAACTAAGCTGTGATTTCATTCAATATATTTCTCCAATGACCCCTGACATGGGAAGTTTCTTAATTTCTTCTTTATAGATTCAGGTTTGAGGTTTAAAATTCTCAATACTTTGCCTAAGTTAACACTGTAAATGGTAGGTTTTTTTAGTGGACCCTTGGCCTGAGTGAACTCAACCCCTGATTTTAAATACAACATTAGATTTCATGTTTTTAAACCATAACAACTAGGGGCACACTTCCACAGAATAATACTTCATTGTCAACATACTACCTAGCTGCAATCTAAACTGGGGATTTTATCAGCAACATGGAAAGCTTTATATTAACTTGCATTTTTGTAGACACCGCCTCCCTTTGCAAAAAGATCTGCAAAAGGTTTGGCATTGTCTCCAACCTAATATCACCCAATGAAACAGGTGACATAAATTCTCACATTAAATGTAGATCAAAGCACTTTGAAATTTCACACTGTTGCCATGACTGATCCCTCATCTCAAGACCTGTATTGGTTCTAAATGAGAGAAGTCAGATCTAGAAGTAACTTCTCAAAGTGTGATGTGAGAGACAATTTTTCTAGAGAAAACTAAATAAGACTGTTCACATAAGCATTGTATGAGGGGAACACTGCAAAATGGTGACTAAAAAGTCATAAAAAGAAAGCCAACTGCCAACCCTGAAATAGAAAATAAGAAAAACTAAGAGTGGACAAAAGCAGTGGGATGAGGACTTCAATAAGGACTTAAGCTCTCAGGTGATAAAGGACATCTATACATGCAGTAAGCTACACTATGGGAGAAAATTCCTGAGCTTAGACTACTTGTAATTTTATAATGGACAATAGACATGCCAGCCTTTGTTTAGTATAGAGGAAAGAATTAGCTTTCTTTTACAAGACAGGAATACCCACCTTTTGATAATACAATAAGCATACCTAGAAGGAGAGAGAGAGAAAGAGACCATTTCAATCTTCCCAGGTTATTTGTTAAATAAATATCTGTCAAAAGATAATCTACAACAAAGGCAATGAGGTCTTCTATACCTCTATACTTGGAATGGGTACATTCCAAGTACATTCCTGAAAAGCTGATAAATATTTGTATTCAACAAAACTCAGAGCCACAGGAAATATTACAACAGAGAATCAACAACTGGGATTTCATCATATGAAAATAATGTATTGTGCATAGTAATATTTTGGAATAATCAGCCTTTGTATCAAAGCTTAGAGCCAGTCAAAATTACTTTGGCTTACACTTTTCTTCACCATATTGTCTTTTAGAAAATTATTTTTTTGGTTATATAATGTATTCCATTTTGTTGCTGTTGTTGTTAATATGTTCTACATAGATTAATGCCAAGCAAGATGAGGATTAACTTATATTTCCATGAAATTGGTGATCACTGGTGATCTAATTTTACTTCTCTTTCCAAAACAAGATATATAGAATCTATATAAATTAAAATTGTGAAAACATTTCATTGGGTCCAGAATTTATTAAGGATATTTATTAAGTTTATTAAGTTCACTTAATAAACACTTGTTGATTGATTAGTAGAGTCAAGAAAACATGGGATTAGATAAAAATGATACTGCTTCCAATCATTGACCAAAGCTTTACCATATCTTTCAAGAAATATTAACAAAAAACACCATGCCACAGTTCTGCTACATGCAAAATAAGTCAAAAGATTCAAGAAGTTGTAGATATTCTTGGTCTGATCAAACTTATCAATAGGAAACTGACAATAATATTAGTGCTTTTTATATATTGGTTCCACACTGGCATGGATTTGCATAATATATTGACGCTCTATGCTCTAGAGAGTTGCACTGTAACATATTGGTGCTTAATGAACTCTGAAAAAATTGATTTTCCACAGAGTAAATTAAGGAATGCATTATAGCTGTTAAAGCAATCTTAAGGGAAATCCGAAGCTTCCACTGCAGCACCATGCTTAGTAAGTAATAAATTACATGTTATACTTATTTGCCTTAATTCATGCTAATTTTGTCCAATTAATGTATCACAGTAATTCAGAAGCCTGTCACAGGAGAGCTAATTATTTATTGGATTTTTGTGTTCAGCTCCCTAGGAGTCTACCAGCAAACAAACTTGCGACTGTCTTTCTCTGCGGTCCATAGTGACATTCTTATGTCTTACTGTTGAAAAGTAAGATTTTTGCTTCAGTTTCAAGTTTTAAAAATGGATTATAAGTTACCTAAGTCAGAGTCTTGTTTTTAGATTGGTAAAATTGTTTGACAGGCTGCTGCTCTGCCAGGGTAAGACCTACTGTTTTCTCTATCAAACTGCTTCAATTTACAAGTGCTATATTTCAACACTCTCACTAATGAAAAAAGGTTGATTAAAAATTTTGCACATTAAAATCTTATATTTATTACGGGTTTGTCTGTTGCATACCCAAAGTGAATTGAAAAAGGAAAGCTCTATCTATGTACTTTTTAGAGCATTCCAATGGATTGTCTGTGCTAGTGTTCTCTTTGCATCATCCTGTAAATATTGAATCTAAATCTTAAAAAAGCCACAATCAGTATTTAAAAGTATTTTTCAAAAAAAAAATCAATCTAACTCACAATAACAATTTATAACAGTTTTATATAAAATTAATTTTTATTTTGGTGTGGTGCACTGTAAAATCACAACCACCCAAATGAATTATTTATGAGATTAATTTGTACAATTCATACTTATAAATAATGTGGCAGTTATTAAATAATTTGCATATCATATATGAGGCAGACAGAAGTACAGAGTAGTAACCAACCAGCTTCAGAATGTTCAGTACCTTATGGAATATTGATTTAGCTCTGCTTTTGGAGAGAGATTTGTAGAGGATAAGAGGCATTTGATCTCTTACTTTGCTCCCTCATATGAATATCAGCAAAGCTCTTGTCTGCTGATTTCTGTCTTACAGTCGAATTTAAAAAAGGGACAGGTGATATCTCTTGATATCCACAATGCAGTGATGTTTACCTGCAAGAGGCATCACCCTGATTCAGCTTAGGGTAGGTAACGCACATAACTGCTCCTGAGACATAAAAAATGTGTTCTCACAACCTTCTTTTTTTTTTTTTAATAATTTTATTTAAAGAGGAAAAAACAAAACAAAATAAAACAGAATAAAGGGTAGCAACTACACAGTATTCCAAGGAAAAAAGGAAAAGTACAACAATAAAACCTAAGAACTTATTACTTGACTAATTACCTACTGACTTCTTGGAAATAGTTGTTTAAATTACAAAGTTAAAGCATGTAAAGTAGACATTCAAACAGTGAGACTGTTAACAGTTCTGCTCCACGATCTGACAAAAAGAACAATATGGTCATCCATCTTACCCACTCAAATATACATGCAATTATATCAATAGGGTAAAATTAAACACAACAAAACAGAGCAAAGCGGATCACAAGAAAGCAATGTAAGACATAAATTTCAAAGCTAGACAAT
>PVJX010048882.1:0-11301 GCA_004027295.1 Dolichotis patagonum
TTAGTCATTAGAAAAATGCAAATTAAAACAACACTGAGATTCCATCTCACTCCAGAAAGAATGGCCAGGATCAAGAAAACCAGTAATAACAAATGCTAGAGGGGCTATGGAGAAAAAAGAACACTTCTGCACTGTTGGTGGGAGTATAGACTGGTGCAACCACTGTGGAAATGAGTCTGGAGGTTCCTCAAAAATCTGGGATTGGAGGTCCTGTTTGATCCAGCTATCCCACTTCTGGGCCTATTCCCAGAGAAACTGAAAACATCATACCACAGTAATATATGTGCACCCATGTTTATAGCAGCACAATGTGTAATGGCCAAATCTTGGAAACAACCCAAATGCCCATCAACTGAAAAATGGATAAAAAAGATGGGGTATTTTTATACAATGCAATACTACTCATCTGTAAAGAAGGACCACATTGAGGCTTTTATAGGTAAATGGATGTGATGAGACCATTCTCATAAGTGAAATAAATCAAACTCAAGTGTGTATATACCATACTGTCTCCCTGGTGTAAGAAACTGAAAGAGTAGATAAGATACAAAATCTTCAATAAACATTGTGAAAGGGTAAAAAACTGCTCAAAGGGGAAAAATAACTCAGATAGAGAAAAGGAGATAAGAAGGAAGGGAAAAAAAGATATAAATGTGTATATATACACTTAAGATAGCTAAGATGATTATACTACTAACTCTATTAGTTCTTGGAAGAAAACAGTTAATATTCATAGGATTAGATCAATTTTGCATGCCTATATCTGATAATCTGAGCAACTCTATTGAAGGTAACTATGCAAAATAACAACCTTCATTATGTTTCTACCGCCTTGTTTTGAAAGGTTATATTGTTATTTTTTGGGTTATTTATTTATCTCTTTTGTTTCCTGTTTTCTTGTATTTTTTGTTTGTTTTGTTTTTTCCTCTAATACAGAAAGGGTAATTGTACATGTACAGGATTATACATGCCTAGAATTTCTCCTAAAGTGTTTGTAAAACTTGATTTTATTATGCAAAGGAATTCTTCTACACTGTTGGTGGGAATATAGACTGGTGTAACCACTGTGGAAGTCATTCTGGAGATTCCTCAAAAAGCTGGGTTTGGAAGCCCCATTTGACCCAGCATGATAATATAAACAGCTGTGTTGTAGTCAGTGGTTATGAGGAGAACAATTAGTATCAGGACACATAATTCATAATATTATTTTATGATGATCACCCAGAGTAAAACACAAGAAAGTGCAAGAAATATGCCCTCAACACTAAAGACCCAGAATATTCAGCCAAGGGCTTGGATCTCACAGCAGTGTCCTGCATGAGTCCAGATGAAAACCTAGAGTTTATGGCAATGCCTCCCACAAGTCCAAATGGAGGTCTAGAGCCCAAGAGAAGGACTCTTATGGATCTGGGAATGCCCAAAGGTCAGTGGCAGAAGCTAAAATGTCTATGCCAGTAGGGTGAAGGAACTGTGCTGGCAGGTTGAGGGTTCTACACTGGAGCCAAGAAGTCACGCTCAAAACAAGGACCATGGTTGTCCTGAAAATCACTGCAGCCATCCCCAGTGACACAGAGGTCCCAAGCTCCCCCAACAATAAGAAAAGTCAAATACATGCCAGAAAGCCAGCATGACAAGTTTCTCCTGGAGATTAAACAGCACACATCTTCCCCTCCAGAGCTAGGAAGCCATGCTTGATGTAAGGACCAGAGCTTCCCCAAAGTGAAGCACAGCCACTCTCACTAACAATGTCCCAAACTCCTCTGATGACAATGTTTGAACTCACACTGAGGAAGCTAGTCATGACAAGCTCCTCCAGGAGAACTAATGGCTCAAACCGCAACACTTACAGAAACCCACAATGCCTCACTCATCTTCACGTCTCTATTTACACTGGCAACTTTCCTCAATTGGAACATCTATGCTTAGCACCATGCTGATTTAATTCAGCTTGTGTTAAGTTGACCATCAGTTTTTAATCCATAACAAGCTATTTTGAAGAAAATGAGACATTATGTTAGCCATTGCTGATTTCCTATCATCTTGTTTTGAAGTCCTATAATGCTTTTATTCTTTGTTTTGATAGGTTCTAGTCTGTTTTTTATTATTTGATTTCAATATATGTGAGGTTATGGATAGTGATTTTGAAAAGAATAAGAGATACTATGGTAGCTATTGTTGATTTCCTATAAACTATAAATCAAAACTGATTTATAGTTTTGGTTTTGAAGGCCCATAATGCTTTAATTCTTTTGTTTTGATTGGCTTTATACTATTTTGTTTTGTTCAAATTTATTGTGTGTGAAGGTATGGACAACTATTTCAAAGAAACAAGAGGCATTATGTAGCCACTGTTGATTTCCTGCTCTCTTATTTTTAACTCCTGTGTTGTTTATATTGTTCTGTTCTGAACTGCTTTGTTCTATTCTGTTCTGTCCTGCTCAGGTTTTATTCTCTTTAAAATAAAAAGTTAAAAAACCAAGCAAACAACAAATAAACATTGATAGTGAATCCTGAATACAAATGAAACTAGAAATGGTCACATATTACAAACAAATGAAAGGGGAGTAGATGTTAATGAGTGTACAGCAACTATGATGTCATAGAAGCACAAAATGTTGGTCAATGTTTGTGTTTTACCCAATCCTAAACATGTCAGGCATAAATAGTTTCATGATTTACAGCAAAAATAACAGGCACAAAATATTATAGAGAAATTTTTCCAGAAGATTGGGACTGGAATTGATAAATGATCAATTAAAAAAGAGGAAGAACAATATGTAACAGCCCAAAGAACTTCTCAAAATAATTCTAGAGCAGCCCAGTGAACAGACAGATGAAACATCACAAGAACCTCTTAAGAAAACAGAAAGACTGAGAAGAGATGTCCAATATGTCTTACCAAGAAGACAGAAAAACAAAACACATGAGCTATCAGTGTAAGCGATACTTGGAACAAGCTGTTATCATGTGTGAAAACTGCCATAGGTGTGATAAACGAAGTAAAGATTATTTTGTGGTAGAGTTTTATTGGTATTTTCATTGTAGTTCACATAAGAATTTATTTCTGCTGTGATTTTCTAGATCTAGCAAGCAAACAGTTGATGTAGAAAATGTTGATGTTTTAACACATTAGGTACTAGATGTTTTATTTTGATTGTGATTTCACTTTCCTGCTAAGTGCACCTTGTATTATATAATAGAAAATTCTGACAAAGGAGGAAGACAACAGAGATGACATTTATGGGCTGCCAAACAAGGAAGGAAAGCTAAGCACATGTGTTATCAGTGCAAGTGAGACTTGTGCATGGTAGTTGCTGTTGTCATGTGTGAAGACTGGCCTAGGTGTGACAGTTGAAGCAAAGGTTGTTTCTGTGTATTTCCATAAAACTTCATTTCTGCTGCTATTTTTTAGATCTTGTAAGCAAGTAAACAATTGTTGAAATGCTGTTTTATTATAAATGCTCATTACATATTAAAAATGTAATACTTTATTTTCCTTTATCTTCAATGTGTTAAGTACACATTATTTAAATAACAAAACTCATAAAATTAAAATTAATAACTTATCAATATAAATACTAAAAATTAAATGTGGACAGAGCTGGGTGTGGCACATCATGCTTGTAGTCCCAGCTCTTAGGAAGCTGAGGCAAGAGGATCACTGTGAGTGCAAGGCAAGCCTGCGCTACTTAACGAGTGCAAGACAAGCCTAAACCACATAGTCAGGGCCTGTCTAAAAAAAAATCTTCAAAACTTAATTAATTAACATGGGCATTATACACCTGTCATAACGCAGCTTGCAAACATTTGCTGTGCTACTAAATGGTGCTGTGAAAACTGACTAGCCACATGCTGAGGTTGAATCTAAACCCATAAGTCTCACCATGTACAAAATGGACAAAATACCTAAATGTTAAAATGGAAAAAAACTCTGCTGGATGATAAAATAAGTAAAACTATTGAAGACATAGGAATAGATAAGGACTTTCAGAAAACAATTGCAACAGCACAAGAAATAGCATCAAGAACCAGCAAAGGGGGTTATATTTAATTAAAAATTTCTAAATAGCAAAGGAAAAAACCAACAGAGCAAAAAGACAAACTACAGTATAAGGAAAAAATTGCCAGCTATTCTACAGACAGAGGACTAGTATACAGAATACATAAATAATTAGATGCCCCAAAATAAAAGACCCAATCAAAATGTGGACAATTCAGATGAATATACATTTCTCAGAAGAAGAAATACAAATGACTAATAAACACATTTTAAAATGTCCAATATTTCTGGCTCTTATCAGATAGATGAAAATTAAAATAACACCAAGATTGTATCTTATTCCAGGAAGAATGACTATCATCAAGAATCAAATAATTATCAATGCTGGTTAGGCTGTAAGGGAAAAGGAACACTTCTACACAGTTGTTGG
The DNA here is from genome assembly GCA_004027295.1 of Dolichotis patagonum. Lineage (NCBI taxonomy): Eukaryota > Metazoa > Chordata > Mammalia > Rodentia > Caviidae > Dolichotis > Dolichotis patagonum. Next base: position 4,431 of record PVJX010048882.1, read on the forward strand.
GATTGTAAACTAGCACAACCATTATGGATATCAACATGGAGATTCCTCTGAAAACTAAAACTAGAAATTTCATTTTACTCATCTATTCTCCTTCTACATATTTTCCCCCAAAAGTTAAAGACATCATATGATACACGTGTATATGTTTATAGAAGCACAATTCAGAATAGCTAAATCTTAGAAGTTGTGTATCTTTCTACCAATAGATGAATGGATAAAGGAAAAGGAGTATTACTCTGCCATAATGAAGGGTAAACTTGAGTCAATTATAGGAAAATGGATACATGTTAAGATCATAATGCAAGATGAAATAAAACACACAATCTTAAATGTCACATGATTTCTCTTACATTAGAAACACAAAATATAAATAAAGAGTGAAATAAAAGATAATAGGAAACAGGGAGATTGATCTGCAAATAGGAAAGGAAGCAGGGTATGGAGGGGAAGGGAGGTGCAGAAAACAATTCAGATATGTACATGTGCCAACTCCCCATGATAAATGTAACTATTATGTACGGCCATCATGTACTGATAAAAATTGGAATTTAAAAAGTAAACTACTGGGACTCAAAGATTAAAAATGATAGTCATTATTATCTAGCTGATAAAGAAATAAAGGCCATTTGTATTTCCATTGGCTGTTTTTAAATCAATCAGTCAATATGTGATTCAAGAGGGTATCTAAGATTTGTTACAATTGAACTCTTAACAACTCCCAAATCAGTATTGCACTGGTAGTAGAGGTAAAATGAAAGCAAAGGAGTGATGTTAAGATAATCAATTTACTCTGAGTAAAATATCCCAGTATTCAAATCAAAAGCAAGCATAGCTTGGTTGAGATGATGTTTTATCCATGTCAGCATTCCTAGGACAGGATTTAGAATCTTATACTGATGACTAAGATTAGCCATTTGGGGGGAGTTCCTTTGACAGAGTACCCAGCTAGCAATAGAACCTGGACAATGTGCATAGTTTGCCATTCAGTTAAGATGATTTCTTATATTTCATTGGCATATAATTATCCTAGAATTTATCACAAAAAATTGAAATGACCATTTGTAACTATATAAGATCAGGGCCTAGGTGTCTCTCAGTTGCCTGTATAAGGGAAACAATAAATTAGATAAGTTTTCCTGAATGGACGTACATTGCTTAAATGAAGAAATCATAATACACAGAAGTACAATGACTCCTAGAAAATCTAAAATCCCACGGCTATAAAAGGGAAGCTAATTTGGCTATGATACCACTTGATTAACGTTGTTGAAATTATGTTCAATAGACCATATTTGATTTTCTCACAGCCTAAATTCAGGTAGCTTCTAATTCTGAATCTTTTTGCTTGTTTCCATCACTCACAGACACTTCAATGGATGGTAAATTTAATTACAGTATGTAATTCAAATAAATGTATAAATTATAGATCAGATTTAGAGATACACTGCAAGCATTTTGCTGTCACTTTATCTGGCAAGTAGCTAAACATTAGTTGACCTGAAGGACAAAGAGGGAATAGTATGCTTTGCCAGTAATAATAAACAAACAAAGACCTTAATATATAACAATTATAATCATTTATTAGGTCTCAGGGCCTCTATTTCTAAAACAAATTTCTAAATTAGAGGTCTCAGGGCCCCTATTTCTAAAACAAAGCATATATTTTCCTGACTGCCAGGGCCTATGGCCCAATGATAACAAGAAAGGAAATATTTAAAGATTTATTCTCTGTCCCTTCTTGGCTTGGACATGGTAAAATTAAGAACTTATATTTCTTAATTTTTTTGTAAGTTTCTTACATGATTAAGGCCATGAGGGAGCACTAACCATCTAAAAAAGACAGACAGATATTTTGCAATTCCAGTATAACTTCTAAGGAAACTATTAATAAGTACCATAATTACTGGAGTTCTCCAGACCTGAGGAGTTGGTCTTGTGTGCAGAAAGAGATATCCTGACTTCTACTCTAGGCAGACACCTGAATGAAGGCCCAAGTTTTCTTATATTCACTTTACAATAAACTCTACGTCGACATCTGTATGATTGCCTATGTATCTTGACTGAATTCTATTGTCAATAGCACAAATGTCAGGACCCACTTCCCTGTAAGAATTTGGTTTGTCACAGGCTTATAGTATGATTCTCAGAGTGTTAGAAGGTAAATAGTGGCCCTGCTTAAAATGTATTTGCTTGTTTGAAATACATATCACTGTACCTGCCTTGTGGAGATATTGAGGCAGGAAGGCAGGGAATGGCAAAGCTGGTTGGGGGAATAATTGTGGCCAGATTCCAGACTACATGTGCCAAATTATTACCTAGACCTCATATTTGGAGTTCTCAAGCGTTTCTGCGATGTGAGGAGGAAATAAAAAGGAGACACCACCAGTGTTATTACTCTTATTAAGGTTTTCTTCATGATAGCCAACCCTAAGACTAAGGTGTACTTCTGTGGTTTGGTTTGTTTGTTTTTTCTTCTCTGTTACTTGGCCCAGCTTGTTCTGCAGATCCAGTTCCTCACTTACCCTTCACTTTATTTTTTTAAATAAACTTTGCTACCATTTTTGCTTGCTTCCTTCCATTCTTTGTTCAAGAAAGAACCCAGAAACTAGCTCCACAAGGGTGTTCCAGTACCTCAGAACTTGATAAAATTAGCTAAAGATGCAGAGAGGAGAGAGACCACCTGAGAAACCTCTGTCTATGTAACCATGACTGTTTACTCACTCTTCATCCTCGTGGGAGTGAGCCCAGTTCTGAGAGCAGAATCACAAAGAAACAAGGAATTCGAAGGGCAGGGGAGGAGTTTGCTGTCTTGAGAAATTCGGCGGCAGAGGTAATGTGATTGTGCTCCTCTGAATGGGTAGAGCAGTGCAGATGGACATGGCTTTGTTCTTTTTGTGAAGTTTCAGGCAGTGACTATTGCTAACAACCTCCCCTATCAGGCTTGACACATTTATTTGGCTTTTCCAGCCAAGAGACTCAACTAAGGTCCTGAGCACATTTTTTGCTTCTAAACTGTTGTGAAGGTTTTTGTTTGTTTTGTTTTGCTCTTTTTCCTACCCTCTCCTGTGTTGAGGATCTATGAGGCTTATTCCCATGGCATCAAGAAGGGTTTCCTTCCCCTTTCCATGGGGAATGAAGGAAGAAAATGCATGGCCTCTGTATTCTTAGCAGCAATAAGACTTTTTCTTCTCACTTGTACTCATTCCATGAATATGAATTAAGTAGCCAGATAGTTTGCTGTGCTATGTGCACCACCTAGAGTTTGGTGTGCTTTGTTGTCCATTGTTTACTTGCTATCCCATTTTGGAAATTGCTCTCCACTTATCCCAGTTTGTCAGTGCCTTTTTCATTTGGTTTGTTGTTTTGGTCCAGAGCGCCATCCTGCCTTGTCATGTAACTGAGAGTTCAGCTGTTTTGTTACGCAGTCAGACACTGTCTTGTGTCAACTGGTGTTATTTTTTTCTTCCTTTTTCTTTTTTTACCAGCTGGACTTAAAAAATCCTCATTCTTGAAGATAGGAATTAAGCCTTTGATTTTGAAAAACATGTAGGTTTCCTCTTTTCTCTTGAATTACTTTAACTGGCACAGTGTCTTCCCACACAGGAGAGAAACACTTGTCTGCATACAGCTTCTCTTTTTAGGTGGCCAGAGAAGTAAGTCAAAACTGAAGGAGCTAGTCCTCTTTCAATTAGCCATTGGACTTCCTCACCCATGATATCCAAGATTATCTGGAGTTTCTCAGAAGAGATTGCAAAGTCCATGGACAGAAGGTCTCTTTAGTTGTAGGAGCAGAAAATGAGAGCTTTTGCTGGCCTATCCAGGGACAGGAAAGACCAAACTTCCAATGCCACACATGTGTGAGACACATTGTCTGCCTCACATTTTGAACAGAGTCCAAGCAGAGGTACAGTCTCATGCCCAGTGACCAGTCCTGCACTTGAAACAGGAACTCTGTCTGTGGCTACCCCTGGGTTTTCCATTAGGTGACATGGGTGGATTTAGAGTATTGCCAATCACGACAGCCATAATCTTAGTTTTTCATTTTTGTCCCTTTATGACTCTTGATCTAGTTATTTTTTGCACTGTTGGACATCAATTAGAGCATTCTCTTTCATCTCTGGGACCTCTCAGTGGGGGAAGTTATGAATTAGAGATATCAGACCTAACTGATACCTTTACAGGTGGAATCTTTTGACTGAATCCTTTCCTACCCATTCAGAAAACTGTGGAGGTTCCTCTTAAAGAAATCACTGTCGAATTTGGATGACCCCATTTCCTCCAAAGTGACAATGGCCTTTCTTTTACCTCTCAAATAACTCAGGGAGTAGTAATGGCTTTAGGAATGAAGTGCCCCCTCCAGTTTACCTGGTGGTTTATATCTTCTAGAAAGGTAGAAAGAAACAAGCAGACCTTAAAGCAAGCACTGGAAAAACATTGTCACGAGATGTCTACATCTTGGCTGTGATTGCAGCCAATGACACTCCTGCGAGTTCATCACTTCTTCCCAACTGGGCTAAGTTTGAGCCCATCTGAGATGTTACATGGGAGGCTATTTGTAGCCTCTGATATGATAGTAGACCCAGAGAACATGAGACTCTTACACTCTCTAATTAATCTGGGCCAAGTACAACAGGTTATCTAAATATATGGGAATCTGTCCTGCCAGCTCCTAGCTCAAGGGCCCACCTAGTATCTGCCCTGGAAACAAAGTGCTCCTAAAATCTTGCAGGGAGGGGACTCCCACAGAACAATTAAAGCTGAAATGGAGGGGTCCTTTTTCAGTGATCCTTGCTACATCCACTGCAGTAAAGGTGCCAGAGATATATTATTCTATTCATCTTTCAGGAATAAAGCCAGTCCCAACTGAACTGTCTGGAAAAAAATAAAAGATCACCCAAAAGGAAAAAGCTACTCTTGTGAGCCTCTCAAAGACTTGAAGTTTTTCCTTTCAAAAACAAGATTCTATTGTTGCTACAGATAAGCAACAAGATCTTGCGAAGGTTATCACTGTCAGACTCTTGATAATTTATCTGACATACCTCTCTGACATGCCTTCTTCTCTACAGGAAGCATGGAAATCTGACCTGTTCCTCATATTTGGACTAAGAGTAAAGTTTCTTTCCCCTATTAAACAGCCAGCTTAATGGTCACTGACTTTTTTCACTGTCTTCTAACAGGTTTTTCTTTCTTCAAACCAGCCACAAGCCCTTGTCGTTGGAGCACCATAATCCTTGTAGGTAGGATCTACAACCCTTGTCATTCAGAAGAAGTGATAGAACACAAAGACCTCCACTCCCTCAGTAACTCATAAGGAATTATTAGGATTTATGTCTCAGGGAGAAATGAGGCAGGAAGGCAGGGCATTTCAAAGCTAGTTAGGGGACTAAGTGATTCCAGGACACAAATGATTCTCCGAACCCTGTATATATAGTTCTCATAGGTTCCTGTGATATGTGGAGCAAATAAAAGGACACCGTTGAAAGCACATTACTGAGGTTTTCCTCATGGTAAGCCTGCCTTGCAGTCAGGATGTATTTTTGCTTTGCTTTGTTTTTTAGTTTTTCTTCTCTTTCAAGATTGTGCTGCAGAGTCAGTTTCTTCCTTATTTTTCACTTTAATTTTTCAAATAAACTTTGCCACCATTCCTGCTGTTTTGTTCTTTTTTGAAGGCAGAAAGAACCTGGAAACTCCAGCTCCAGAAGCAGGTTCCAGTACCCTAGAACTTGCTCACAGTATAATATGCACAGGTACACAACTGGAAAATAGACTCATAGGTAGTTAAACACTTTTTCATCTCTTTTAAGAATGAAAAGCAGTTCCAGGAGTGTCCATTTCTCCTACTCTAGGCTTCAGTTGAAGACTACTAGTGAGCTCATGCCCTGAACCAGCTACTCTGATCTACGTCCTGAAGGACCCCTTAAGCGTCTCATAGCCTATGGCTTGGGAACTACTCCCACAGGGTTTCAAGCTCTCCATTCAGAATTAAAACAAATTCTGTTTGTGCCAAAATAAATATAGCACCTAATAACTGTTGTAGTGTAACAAATGCAAAAAATCTTATTACCGGTTTCGCATCACCTATATTTCTGATATGCCTTATATAAAACTTAATTATTCTCTAGGACTTAGCACTTTCCCGGTAGCTATTTCTCTTATTTTTAAATTTTGTCACATAAAGTATACATTGTGATGTTTAAGCCCCTTTGTCATTTCACTGACACTTAAAATCACCTAAAATGATACTACTGTAAATCTAATATCTCACAAGAAATGAATCCATGAAGGCACTGGTAAAAACGTGGCTAAACTCACAGCAGCAGAATTTGGACTAGAATCCTAGTCTCACTAAACACTGGTGTCGTTCACTACAGATTTCTGAAACTGTACAATACCATCCAATTCATAATTTTACACCGATTGAACTCACAACTTTGAGCCATGCTCTTGCTGGATGCTTTTAACTACTTCATTTAACTGAAGACATTTTTAAAACTTAAAATAGCATAACAATCCAGGGAAACACTTACACAACCATTATAATCAATTTTGGAAAGGAGATATTTCGTCATAAAGGAATTTCAGTAGAACGCTTTGGATCAAGGGGCCATTCTAAAATTGTCTACTCTCTTGTCTAGGTGCCCTCCTCCCCAAAACTCAGTTTGGAGTTGCTAGGTTGTTGAGCATTAATTCAACACTTGTAACTACCACTTTCAGTTGGTTTCCCTCTTTCCTTTCCTCTCTGGGTCCCACAGCAGGAACAGAATCTCAGCTCTGTTCCTCTTTTCACCTCACATGTTCTTGCTACTGGTCTCCCGCGAGCACCCGGACCCTTCCCTTCCAGTTAAGAAGAAACACACAAAGAGCTCAGAGT
>PVJX010048883.1:0-11295 GCA_004027295.1 Dolichotis patagonum
ATATAAATATATAAATATATAAGTAAGACTCATATAAGTAAAAATCATTTGTCATTTTCTTGCATATTTACATGAATGGATGGTGTTTTTGAAAAATCAAAATCATATTAAATGCTCAGTTTTGAATCCTGCGTCTTTCTCTAATAGTATATGAAATTTTCCTTAAGTGGCTACTAATGGTGGTCTTAGATGAAGCGCAGCAAAATCCAATACTAACTGTTGCTGTTCAGGGGTGGCAGATTGGGCAGCAAACTGCTCTGAAGTCTTAGGGAAGGATTCGGTGTCCATGGTCCATGGCAAGGCGTGGAGGAGGCCAGGTGGCACATGGGAAGGGCACCCCAGGGAGCAAAGTCAGCAAGCAGAGGTCCGGAAGATAAGCTCCGGGCAGAATGGGACGCACAGGGCTTTGCTACCGTCCCTAGGAAATGTAGATGTTGAAGACTCACCAGTGGGCTTTAACTGGGGAGAAACATCAGATTGGCATGGAAAGATGGCACTTTTCAGGGCAGGAGGGGCAGGAGGTTCAAGTAGGGTCTGCCTATGTAGTCCGAGTTGGCTTTAAACTCCACATAACCCATGCTGGCTTTAAACTCCCAATCCTCCTGCCTCAGCTTCCTGATTGCTGAGATGTCCACCCCGATGGTCAGCTGAAAGATTGTTTTTTCTATACAACTTGTGTCATGCAATTTGAACTGGAAGGGAGCAAGGTGAGGCTAGATGTTATCCAGGTGAGACATAATGAGGGCTTGCACCAGAGCAGCAGCCCTGAGAAGAGAGGACTGAAGAGGAGATGAGTGTCTGAGATGTAGAAAGAGCAGGTAGAAAGGGCAGGAATGTGTGCTTTGCTGTGTGCTTTGGCTTGGCCTCTGAGCTGTTAGCATGTCTTAACTACAGCCTTTTGAAAAAAGGGGTTGGCATTTCCCTGCCTCAGCCTCCTAAATGTATTATTGAGATTTTTTTTTAAAAAGAATTTTAATACTTTTAAAAGATATAACTGATTTGTAGTAATTGTACATATGTATGGGGTACAGTGTCACATTTCAATACATGTACACATTTCCATACATGTGATGATCAGATTGGGATAATCGGTATATCCATTTCCTTAAGTATTTATCATTTTGGGGGCCTCGTTTAAGATCCTGTCTACTTTTTTGAAATGTACAACTAGCTGTGGTTAAACACAGCCTCACAGGCTATGGAATATTAGGAGCTGTTCGTTATTCCTCCTACCCAGCTGTGTCCCCCGTACCCACTCAGCACCTTCTCTCCTTCCCTGCTTGACCAGGCTTGGAAAGCACCTATGCAGTGGGGCTTTCCTGCTCTCATGCGGTCGCCCTCACCATGAGAAGACTGTGTCCGGCACCAGTCTGCTGGCCAGGGTGGAAGATGAGAAACTGGTAGGACAGAGCTGCCCTAGCCCGGCACAGAACAGAGCCCTCGTGACTCAGCCGGTATTTGCCAACCCACAGGCATGGGAGCCGCATAGTAGATGACAGGCCATTTAGGGGGTGTTTGCTAAGGGGCAATTGGGAACTGATTGAGAAACACCCTGGTTCTTGTATTGAATGTTAACTATGTGCTGGGCACTGGGCCAGGCCCTGGGGATACCGTGCTGAACCAGACAGACAGGTCCTTACTCTCAGGCGCAGTTTTAAGAGGGGATGTGGCTCAGGGCCCCTGATTGTGACTGGGTGCGGTAGTACCATTAAGTCAGGGCGGAGTCAGAGGAGGCAAACAGGTCTGGGTGAAAGATAATGAGTTTGGTTTAGGAAAGAAACTTGAGGTAGGACATTTAGGGGAGGTGTCCAGGAAAGAGCAGTGTATATAGGTGTGGAGCAGAGGAGAGATCTGGCTCTGTACTGACAAGTATCAACATCGTATAACAAAATAAATCTGTGGACGTTCAGAAGAGAGAATTAGTGGCTGGGAGAGGAACGATTTCCTTCAGAAGATCACCGTGCGCTGGATTTGTGCTTGTAGAAGTGTCACCAAAGAGGACAAATAGGATCTGCCAAGTACGGAGGTGAGAATGTGGCTAAAAAAGTAGACCAGGAAGAGATCACAAAGAGTCTTGAATGCGAGACCAAAGATGGGGTGATATTTAATTAGGAAAAGGGGAGCCATTGAATGTGTCTGAGTGGGAGGGTGACTGGAGGGACACATGTCTAAGAGAAGGGCAATAGTGGGCTGAATTTTGAAGCAGAAATCAAAGAGAAATTGGTTCTTGTCTGAGGCCTTCCATTTACTGGCCCTGGGATAAAGCACAAATGATATCCCCTCTCTGAGCCCCATATGTCTCACCTATAATGTGGGAGCAAAGCTGGGCAGGGTGGTTCACACCTGTAATACCAGTTCTCTGCGGGGGCTGAAGCAAGAGGATGGCAAGTTTGAACCCAACCAGGGCAACCTTGCAATTTAGCAAGACACTATTTCAATATTTTAAAAAGGCTGGGGATGTAACTCACTGCAAAGGTCTTGGAGTCAATCCCCAGGACTCAAAAAAGTGGGGGGGTGGATTTAGCTCAGTGGCACAGTGCCTACCTAGCAAGCGTGAGGTCCTGAGTTTGAGTCCTTGGACCCAAAACCAAACCAAAAAAAAAAGAAGGTAGAGTAAAATTACTTGCCCTTCAAATGAATCCTAACCAGTGAGACTGAACTGCTGGGAAGACAGAGCCATGCCCAGGGAGGTGGTGAGCTGGTATTATTACTTTCTGGCTGGTATTGGCTGAAAGATGACACCAGACTGTAGGTGAACTGCCTCTTTCATCTCGTTGACCTCCCTTCCCTGTCCTACCTTGAAGAGGTGACTGACAGATGTCAAACCAGGTGTCCAGGGCCAGGGAGATAGCTCAGCAGCACAGTGCCTGCCTGGCAAGCACAAGGTCCTGAGTTCGATTCCTGGTACAAAAAAAAAAGCCAGGCATCTGCTGGCAGCTGGCAGAGCTTCCCCTACCACCCTTTATAGAAACAGGACACATCATTGAGCGAAGCCTGTGCCAGGGACTGCAAAACAGGGCTGAAATACAGCCTCTGCCCTCAGGGAGTTCCCAAGCTAGTTGTGGTCTGAGGGCACACACATCGAAGAGTGAATAGGGTGGCATCTGAAGTGGGTAAGGTGAGAGGTCCAGGCCCTCTCTGGAGGGCAAGAAGGAGAAAGGAGTGTGAGAGAAGGGGAAGGCGCACTCTGCTCTGCTCTGCTCTGCTCTCTGGGCCCACTGGCTCCCTCCAACATGAAATTCAACACCCAAACTGCATTTAACTCGACTGTTAAAGACCAGTGTGATTACAATGACATGCTGCTTTAGGTATCTCATCAGGATGACCACTACTGAGAAAATAGAAAGCATGAACATTTGGCAGAGACGTGGAGCAACTGAAACCCTGTGTGTTGCAGCTGAGAATGTAAAATGTGAACAATGTGGCAGTTCTTCAAAAAGTTAGCCATAGAAATTCCATAGAAGGGATTCCATTTCTGTGTGTAGACCCAAAAGAACCAGGGTCAAAGAGACGCTTGTGCACCCGTGTTCACAGCAGTACTGTTCATTCGCAAGAATGGGAAGGTGGAAGCAATCGGGGGTGTCTGAACAAATGAGTGGACAACCCCATGTGTTCTGTACATCCTGTGGGATTTATTCATTCACAGAAAAGAAGGGCATTCAGGCCCATGCTGAACCCTGAGAACATTAAGTGAGTCCCAAAAGAACAAAGACTGTAATTCTACTTACTTGGGGTGCCCAGAGTAGTCAAGTATATGGAGATAGAAAGAATGGGGGAAGGAGGAATGAGGTGTTACTTTCTGTTTCTGCTGGGATGAGGAGGAGGTTCTGCAGGTGGTCATGTGAGTGTTCTAATGTCATGTAAATGTACATTTGAAGTGATTAAAGTGGTACTTGTTATGTATGTGTCATCATACACAGAGGCAAAGATGCTGGATTACCTTCTGAGGAAGTAAGACAGAACTGTTCGAGAAGAAATGGGTTCCCAGGGAATGGGCCTGGTGAGGAATCAGCTGGTAGTTTAGGAGTGGGGTGACTGGTGACCCAGCACAATGTACTCTGCAGTTGGCCACAGATAATCAAAAAGAGCTATAGAATGTAATAGACATCGCAAAAAGAAAGGTAGAGGAGGTCTCAGTCCCCTCCGATCAGGGCTGGGTGAAGACCACGCAGGGGCTCCCTCCTCCCTCACCTGCTCATCCTTTGTGTCCCCAGCAGCAGGCCTCAGCCAACACCATGGCTTCCGCCGAGCCCCTGACCGCGCTGTCCCGCTGGTACCTGTATGCCATCCATGGCTACTTCTGCGAGGTAATGTTCACGGCGGCCTGGGAGTTTGTGGTGAACTTTAACTGGAAGTTCCCGGGCGTCACGAGCGTGTGGGCCCTCTTCATCTACGGCACCTCCATCCTCATCGTGGAGCGCATGTACCTGCACCTGCGGGGCCGCTGCCCGCTGCTGCTGCGCTGCCTCATCTACACGCTCTGGACCTACCTGTGGGAGTTCACCACTGGCTTCATCCTGCGCCAGTTCAACGCCTGCCCCTGGGATTACTCCCAGTTCGACTTCGACTTCATGGGCCTCATCACCCTGGAGTACGCCGTGCCCTGGTTCTGCGGGGCCCTCATCATGGAGCAGTTCATCATCCGCAACACCCTTCGCCTCCGCTTTGACAAGGATGCCGAGCCTGGTGGCCCTGTGGCCCTGGCCAATGGACATGTCAAGACTGACTGAGTAGGGAGATGGGTGGGGGAGGGCTCGGGGGTCTCTCATGGAACCCATGGACAAAGGGATCAAGCTGGCAGTGTTGCCTCTTCTATTTAGCACAAGCCCTGTCCCAGTAGGGCACACACAGCCCCATACCCACATCGGGGAATGGTGTTGGGGGCCCAAGTGTCGAGGCAACAGAAGGACACTGGGAAAGGTCCCTGGATCTCCACTAGCCCAGGGGCTGGTGGCCGGAGCCATGTGGCTGGGTAATGACTGGACTGCATGATGACTTAGGAAGCAATGGGGCCTGTCCTGACTAGGGAACACTGTAAATGGGGCTGAAGGTGAGAGGCAAGGTCTGCCAAGGCTTTGGGCTGCTGCTGCAGCGCCCTCGCTCCCTCTCACCCAGACTTTGCTGGGCTTTGGCTGGTTCCATTAGGCAATATTCAGGTGCTTGCTTGCAACCAATACCTCCCTGAGGGCCTGCTGAGCGGCAGCCTAAGAGAGAGCCTGCAGCCGAGCTGCTTGGCAGCAGTGCTGGTCTGCAGGCACTGGGAACCTTCCCCTGGCTCCTCTCCCCTCCCCCAGGGCCCCATGCTGCTCCCTTGGCCTTCTGGGGGCCCCCCGTGGTGCTGGAATTCCCACCAACCTTGGGCTTTTGGAGCTTTCAGTCCCTGTGTGTTTGGTGGTGTTTCCCCCTTTCTCTTGTTTTCAAGGCCTTTACCACTAGTAGCCCTTTTATCTGTGTCAGTCACCACACCTTCCTCCATCCCCCTGCTCCCCAGCCAACACGGCAGCAGCCAGGGTCAAACCCTGAGACAGACCCTGCCTATCTTCTTGCAGCCTCCACTCCTCCCACTGGCCCTATGACCAGGAGGTCCTGAGTTCTGCCTCCCCAGCTCTGGTCGGGTGGGCAGTTTGGCAGTGTCCCCTCCTTGCAAGGACCCGGCTCAAAGCAAACAGTAGCCCCCAGAGCACAGTTGGCCCAAGGGGCAAATCAGTACAAAAGGGGAAGAGGCAGAGCTCTAGGTCCTATTGGCCTGTACTGGTTTATTTTCAAGACGGGGGAGGGGGGGACGGACAAAGTAGCTTTCTAGGGAATGGAGGAGCAGATATCCAGTGTTGGAGATCCATGGGGGATGAGAAAGAAAAAGGACCACAGGTGGCTCTTTGGGAAGTCAACATGGGAAGAAGGGATCCTTTCCAGTTCTACCATGGCCCCAGCTCTGCAGCTAAACCTCAGGACTGCCCCTCCCCTCCCTTCCTGGCAAGGCTGACCCTTTGAGCTTGCTCCTCAAATAGTGTTACCCCTGCCACGACTCGTGGTCGTCTCCCTCTTCCCCATGACAGATCCATTGCTGGCAGTGGACAGGTGACATCCTCACTCCAGCCCCTTCTGGGTTTCTCCCTCACCCTCCACGGGGAGGGACCCATCAGAAAGTGGAGCACCCTGTGGGCCATGGTCTCATCTTGACCACACTAGGGCTGAGGTACAAATCAGCCTTCCCTTTCTTGTAGATCATTTAGAAGTGAAAATACCACCTATGGAGTGATCTCTTCTTCCTTGTTGGCTGCTATGCCAACAAGGATGGGCAGCACCAGCCAGGGTGGGTAACAGGTGTGACCCGAGACGGGAGAAGGGCTTAGACACCCAGCCTCTGGTGGCATTCTCCTGCCATTCACCTTGTCAGGGAAGGAGGCACGGTTTCCCCAGCCAGTTTCCCAAGCAGGCTTCTCCCAAGTGGCAAACTCCAGTCTGTGGTGGCTCCCCACCCACCATAGATTTTGTTAAGGCCTCGGTTATAGGGCTTGGAGGACTACAGAACATCAGGGCGTGGGTTGCTTTCTGTCTCTAGGTGGGAGAATTCCCACTTCCTGCTGGGCAATCAGTTCCTTGGTACCTTCCCCCAGCTCCACGTTGCCCTGACAACCCTCCAGGTCACCCACCTTCCCATACCCCTTCTAGAATGGAACTCAGTTGCCAGCTTGCTGAGGTCGTCCAGAATAAGACATGTGACCTTCGATGGCTTACCTGGTTGCTCCACTCCCGGTGTTGCCTTTGTAGGCATTCCCAGGCATCGTTTCTTTTCTGGGCAAGAGTTCCTGGCGTGAACATGCATGTCTGGCAACTTTCTGCATCGTGGTCTTGCTTCATCTAGGTGCCCTGTTGCCCCTATGACTCTTCATAGGGCACAGAGCCCCCAGTGTGGGGAGGCTACAGCCCATGACCTGACCACAGAATCTACAGGTTCAGATCTTACAAAAGGCAGTCCTGACTTCAAACTCTTGTTTTTTGTGGTATCTTCAGACCCCTTGATGCCTTAGTGCCCAGGATCAGGTCTGGAGTAACCCCAGCCCTGCCAAGCCATGGGGCTGCTGGCAGGGAGTGTGCTGGCTGCTGCTGAGCCTCTGGCACCCTCCGCCACTGTGCTGGCCATGGCAGCTCTCTGAGCTGCAGAGTGCAAGTGCGTTGCCCTGCATGGTTCAGCTGCTTTGGATGTCTACTAGGCTTCCTGTGCCCTGTCCCCTTCTCAATGCCAGTGAGTCATGATGGCCCTTGCTTTTTCTTAGCAATAATACCTGGGGTGTGCCCACAAAGCCCTTGTGTCCTGGTCCCTACTCTGCATGGTCTCCTGGGGAGGCCACTGCTGAGTGGGACAACTCATGTGAGGACCTGCATATATGAAGCTCTGGGCTGTGCAGACACTCGCCAGGACAGGCAGGTAGATGAAACGTCAGCCCTTGAGCTGTGACTAAGGCAGGGAGAGAGCTGTCCACCCTGAGGCTGCCCAGACCTGGAGGAGCTGCGGGCCCAGCTGTGAAATGAGTGGGACTGTCTTCCAACCTGGCGGCTCTTAAAAGACACATAACTGTTTGTGTGTGCATTGCCTGCTGTGTCTCCATTGGTCTCTGTCTCTTCCTTTTCATATGTGTGCACATAAAATATACTGGTGTTTGTGTTCCAGGACTGGCTCTGACCCGTCTCATGGAATTCGGAGCCCCTTTCCCAGGGGCTCACAAAGGCCGAGTCCGTCCCACCCTGGCGTCACACCAACCTGAACCTGGAGAGCTGCTGGGAGGGGAGGGCATCACCGGATGCTCCTGCCGGTCCTTTTCACTCTACCCTGCCATGCCCCCCTCTCCAGTAGCAGAATCTGGTCCAGGCCTCTGTCCCTAACCACAAGGTGAATGTGGAACCCCAGACAGCATGCAGGTTGGATCTACCTGCCCGAGGGATGAGGTCCTAAAAGGCCAGGTCCCCACTGCTGTGAAGAAACAGCTCTGCACTCCCCTCCACCCTCTGCGCTCTCTCAGAGTGTCTTTGGTGAGTGTAGAGCCTTCCCCGGTTTAGGTACCTCTGCTCTAGCTCTCCTGCCCCCACTTCCCACTGTGCCTTTGCCTACTTTCCTACTTAGAGAGGATGGAGGGTTAGAGATTGCTCAGTGTGTTCAGTTCACCCTGAACCTTTGTGCCACAGCTAAGCTGCAGCACGTGGCAGTGTGCTTTCTAAATCACTGCAAGGCCCTCTGCACCCCTCTCCCCACAGCTCTTGAAGGTATTCATTTGTTTGAAAGCTGTCCCACTTTTGAAAATGAGCTAAAATAAAGCCACAATAGCCATTTAGATGTTAGTATGAACAAGTCTATAAGGTGGTTCTCTTAGAGCATGACTTTATAGAAAGAAAGCCAACATAATAAAATAGAGTGTGCTTTATGGGGCTTCAGAAAAGAAGCAAAAGGCAGAGCCCCAACTGAGGGCACCCAAGACTTCTTGACTAGCTAGCTCAAGGGGTACTTTCCTTTCTTGTTTCCTTCCTCACCCGCATCCAGCTTAAATGGACCTTCTAAGGACATAACATTGACAGAAACTCTCAGGAGACGTAATGCAGGACCTGTGTCTTCTGCATCCACACAGCCTTTGCAGAAGCCCAGGGCTTAATCACAGCGAGGAGATGACCATGAGTTTGATTTCCTTCCCAGATGGCCCTATCAGAAGGGTGCATGGCCACACTGCACCCTGGGGCAACCAAGCAGTGGGTGGCCTGCCTTTGTCTAGTGGGCAGATGTGACAAGAGATGGCTCCTATTTTAACTGCAGAGGTGCACAAACTCTTGTTTCAGTATGAACAGAAGAGCTTCCAGGGAGAATTTTTGAATTGGGTGCCCCTTTTTACCCACCACCCACTTTTTAGACAGTCTCCCTGTGTAACCCAGGCAGTCTTGGAATTCCTGATCCTCCTGCTTCAGCCTCCTGAGTAGCTGGAATTGTAGCCATTTACCACCAAGCCTGATTACTGCCCTATTATACTTGAAAAGATTCTGGGTTCCTTTAGAGTCCGGCTCAGCTGAATACTACTTGCAAAGTTAGAACAGTGGGCACAGGAGGGTGGTATGGGATGCCCTTTTAGGGAAGGTTAGGACAGTTGGCATAGACCCCTCCTCCTGGAGGAAGGTTGTGACATGTTGGCCTTTGGCAATTCTGGGTTTAGCCTTGATATCCTCTCTCCCACACACAGCCTTATTTTTGCCCTGGGTCTTTTCTCCTTAATCCTATTTCCTCTTGGGAGAAAGAAGTGTGGGCCTCTGGCTACAGGTACTCTGGAAAGGTTCAAAATATCCAAATGAAATCACCTAGCTGCAGAATGAGAAGCCTCTTGCAGGCACCTTCTGACAACTGACAGGCCCGAGAACTGTTTAGCTCATTGGCTTCTTCTTGGACACCTCCCATGAGCCGAACCGGGCTAGTTACCGCAGCACTGACAGTTAATCAGGGAGAGAGACACTGAAGGGAAACCCACAGAGTGACATAACTGCCTGGCCACTAGTCCTCCCAAGGAGAACCTCCAACAGAGGAGCCTGACTCAGCTGCTGGGAGAGGTGAGGAGTCCCAGGGAAGCGACAGCACAGGTGTGAGGTCCCTAATGAGGGCTGATTCCTGATGCTGCCAGAGATGGACTGGATTCTCACTGTCCAGAAATGCAGCCAATTTCTGTGCCCAAGGAAGTACCTAAGTGGATACCACACAGAACAAGGCCAGCACACACTGGGTGCTTTAGGGACCTTCGTGGAGTCTTGCAGCAAGTGAGGCTACTGTAAAAGCCAGGTAGAACATTCCAGAACACAAGTTCCCTGAGGAACCTGAAGCTAGGAATCCTGTTTAAACAACAAGCATTCCTGCATCCACAGGGCCCTGTCAGCATGGCCTCCGAGCCTCTGGGCCTCAGCCAGAGACTTGTACTTGGCTCATTCTGGTGATACATGCTTTTGGTTTGAGCAAAGGTGGCCTTTTAGAACCAAACACTACAGAGAAGGAAGATCCACTGGTGGCCTTGTCTGGCTCTTAGCCCCTTTTACAATCAACCTATACAGACAAGAAGGGTCCAGTGGAGGGTGAAGCTCCCAAGTGAGGCGGAAGCTTCTTAGAGAACAGGGTCGTGTTAGTTTCACAGGACCGTGTGAAACCCTTTGTGGCTGGGCCTTGTTTCTCTCCTCCCTCTCAACCCTGCAGATCCAGGGATACTCATTTGTAGCGCCTCCTTCAGCTGCAGCTCGCTGCCTCTGGGCCTGCTGCCCTGTGTCCCCTCTCCCTGGAACACTCTTGGTCCTTCCCTTGTCCCAGCTACATACTGCTGAGCTCATGCTAAGCCAGCATGGTTCGTCCTGTTGACCTGCAGCCCTCCTGGGCCCAGCTCTCAGGTTACCTGAGGTAAACTCAGGATGGACGCTGTCCCCTGGGAACTCTCCAGCCGAGCTCAACTGTCGGGGCAGCCCGAGTCAGTTGGAGATATTTGGTTTGAAACCTGAATGATGGGGACGATCAGTTCCTAAAGGCGGGGAAGAGTGTTTCATGCAGCAGAAACAGCTGGTGCAAGAAGCTTAGAGAGACAGAGGAACAGATAAAAGGCCATGTGGCTGGAGCATGATAAGAAAGTAGGTGAGAAGCCAGGTGTGGCAGGGTACACCTGTAATCCCAGCACTTGGAGAGGTGGGGGCTGATGCAGGAGGATCACTGCAAGTTTGAGGCCAGCCTGGGCTACGTAGTGGGACCCTGTCTCAGAAAAAGAAAAGAAGAGGAAGAGGAGAAGGAGGAAGAAGAAAAGAAAGAAGAAGAAGAAGAAGAAGAAGAAGAAGAAGAAGAAGAAGAAGAAGAAGAAGAAGAATCATCTAAAAAGTAGAAGTGATGAGAAAATGGAGTGGGTCACTACAAGAGTAAGAAAACAACTGAGGGCAGGGTGTGTGTGTGTATCTGCAGCCCCACCAAACCCAGTTGGAGGAGATCTATTGCAGGGCTGAAATGCTTGTACAGCCTTCTTTTTATATCTTTCTGTATCCTCTTTTGGTTTCAGCTCTGGACCAAAGGAAGCTCCTGGCCATAATCTGGCAGCTTTCCACTGTTCAGCCTCTTTTGTCATGTCCTAATCTTCTGCCTCACGGAGGCTGAGGCAGGAGGATCATTGCAAATTCAAGGCCAGCCTAAACTATATTGTGAGATCCTGTCACCACCACCACCAACAAAGGATCAATTTATAAAAGAGAAAAGATTCATTTTGGTTCATAGTTTTGGAGACTTTGGGTCCACTGCTCTGGGGC
>PVJX010048884.1:0-11302 GCA_004027295.1 Dolichotis patagonum
TATCTTTACTTTTCTACTACTTTTATACTTAGAAAAAACTTAGAAAAATCCTTTCCCATTCTGAAATCCAACATGTAGCTATAATTTTAAAAGCTTTTTAAAAAATGAACTTGTCACCAAAATGAATTCTAGATGAACTTAAAACTGTGAGGAATGGTAGCACATGCTTGTAATCCCAGCACTCAGGAGGCTGAAGCAGGCGGACCCCACTGAGTTCAAAACCAGCCTAGGCCACACAGCAAGTTCAAGGCCAGTCTCAGCTACATATTGACACCTTGTCTCAAAAATCAAAAATAAAAATAAAAAACAAAGCAAAAAACTAAGAGGAAAGGATCTTTAGTCTATGGTTTTTTTACACAGGGCCCTCTCTCATGTTTTCTGAAGGCTATCCCCAGGTAGTTTATATATTTGAGCCTTAACTGGATCCTCTATCATTTTTGTAACTAAAAATGTTAAGAATTCTCCAACATTTAACATGTCCAACTAATTGCTATAAACTGATTTTTCTAAAATTTTACAGTTAATTATACCACCTAATAGTAATTTCTAGTACTGGTTCACATTTTATTACATTAAACAAAATAACTTGTACTTGATTAAGTTTTAGATTTTAACATAGTAAAGAAGCATCTGTGTAGTCTGTAAGATTTTTTAAAGTCAGGAATGAATAGTGAATTTTTTCCCCCTGTACTGGGGATTGAACTCACAACCTTGCATTTGTCAGGCAGGCACTTATGCCACTGAGCTAAACCCCCCACTTGAATACTGAACTTTATCAAAAGGTCTTTTTAAATTAATTTTTGAAAATATGCTACATTCATATGGTTCAAAGCTGAAAAAGTATGAAAATGTAAAAATTGTATGCAGTGTTCATCATCCTAGAACTACATTAATATGTCCAAGCATATAAGAAAAAAGTACTGCTTCAAAATGATATCATATGGCCCTGAAGCAAGGCCAGCAGATTGCTATAGCTGCTGGTTTCAAACAGGAGCCTAAAGAGAATTCTTTCTGTGGTCTGTTGGCCATTTCAGAACTTTGGAAATGGAATGGTCAATTCATCAGAAAGAAATAGCAGGTGAGTATGACGGACTTTCCGGGGCCTGCAGGGGAGAGACCCTGGTGCATCGGGACCTGCACCCTGCGGCTGACTCAGGGTGCCGTTGACTCGGGGTGCCAGGAGAACAAGGAGCTCCTCCCCTCTCTAAGGGGTGACTGTGAGTGTGGCACTCTCGGCGGCCTGCAGGAGAGAGACCCTGGCGCGTCGGGACCTGCACCATGCAGTGGACTCGGGGTGCCGGGAGAACAAGGAGCTCCCCCACTCTCTGGAGGGCGGCTGTGAGTCTGCCTGTGCATGGGCTGAGAATCAGACATCTCATATCGTCCTGTCCCCTGTCCCGTGTCCCCCTCCCCTTAGCACGTGGGAGCCAGTGAACTACACATCTTGTGAAAAGATTGGTTATGTTATTTAGTATGAGCTCCCCATATGCAAAGATATGGACAACCATTTGGAAGAAAACAAGAGACAATATGACAGATAGTAAAGATCTCTGGTTGTCTAGCTTTGAAATTTATGCGTTCTTATGTCCCATCCTGTTCTGTTTTGTTGTGTTTAATTTTACCCCCTTAAAAAAAAAAAAGATATACTATACATTGTTCTCTATCTTTCTGTCTTGAAGAATATCCTCCCGTGTATGAAGAGATCCTTCATTTTTTGAATTGCATAGTATTCTATTATGAATGCTCCATAATTTATCTAATCCTGTATGACAAACATCAGTGTTGATTCCAATTTTTTAGTATTAAGAGGCCGGGAATTTAGTTCTGCAACGTAAGTGCCAACCTGGTAAGCATGAGGTTGTGAGTTCAATCCCTGGTACCAAAAAAAATAAGTAAATAATAAGCACATCCAATTTTTTAGTATTAGAAACAAATTGCAAAGAGTATTCTTTTGCACATGTGAGTTTATCTGTATCTAAATTCTAACAAATAGAACCGCCTGGTCAAACCTTATGAGCCCTTTTTTACTTTGATAGACTAAGTAACTTTCTATCTCATTCTTTTTTTTTTTTTTTTTTCATTTACCAAGGCTATACTTGTTACAAAAATTATTTTATCCTTAACACCCCTAGATGTCACTATAACTCACCAAATAAAATATAAGCAATAAATTACAAATTAAGCAGCCTTTCTATAAAATTGAATTACAGTATTTATGTAAAGAAATATTTTTTACACAAGAAATATCTACACCTTTCACATACATCACACACTCAATCATACCCAATTCCTGAAGTTTATCCCATATCTTATGAACAAAATCTGTTCTCTCTTCAAGACTTATTTCAGCCAAGAGGGAACCACAGCTGCGCAGGAGAAGCAAGGCTTGATTACCACTTGGGTTACCTATGGAAAAAAATTAGTGGATAACATCTAATGTGGTACCAGCATCATACAAATAAATACCAAATTTTAAACTGAAATTTATCAATATTCAAAAATCTGGCTCAACAAAGATAATATTGAGAGCCTCCATATCAGTTAAATTTTTATTTATTAGTCTGTTTTCCTAAGATATCTAAGGATATGAAATCTATGTAATCTGAATGACTACTGAATACAAAAACAGAGAACCTAATTTGTAAGCAGTGCTTGCTATAACTCAAAGACTAAGCTTCTCAATACCATATAAAAACGACACAAAGCAGTATAATTAAAACTCGTAAGTCAAATTCATGCTTATAATCAATTACAAAATATAAACTTTTTTCTTCCTAATATGTACAATGTTTATCTACCTGTCCCTAAAAGCTGACTTTCAGACAAAACAAAAACATTTATGATTCCATTTGTATGAAATATCCAAAATAGGTAAACCTCAGGGACAGAAAATACGCTACTGGTTGATTAAGGCTGGGGTGGGGAAGCTAGGGACTAATAAAGGTACAAGGGTTTCTTTTTGGGGTGACAAAAATATTCTAATAGCTGTAGTGATGGGTGAGCAACTCAATAAACTAAAGAGAGAAAGTAAGAAAAATGTCTTTAACTATCCATAATTGTAGATATAATTCTTATTTCTTTGGTATCCCCCTCATCATCAAATTTTATACCTATGTTTCCTGATGTGACTGATATCCATGAATAGGCTTCAGGAAGCCTTATGAATTTTTCTTAAAACTGCATGCAAAACTATATATGTTTACATGTTGACTGGCAGCGGGGGTGGGAACAGTGTAGCTCCCAAGTTTCCATCAGATTATCAAAAGCATGAATGAATCAAATTGCTTTTAGTAGTTAACCAAAAATAAAATGAAAATAATCAACTTTCTGGAAATCCTATCATTTGATCATCTCAGGGAAAGCTGACACTACTCAATGGAAGGTATGAAAAACTACTCTTCCATAGCAATTGACAACTGAAAGCAACTCTTTCTCTATAATCTATAGAAAGAAATAAAATTTATTTGCTTTGCAATAAACATCTAAAAATATTCCACTTATTCCAAATTTG
The DNA here is from genome assembly GCA_004027295.1 of Dolichotis patagonum. Classification (NCBI taxonomy): domain Eukaryota; kingdom Metazoa; phylum Chordata; class Mammalia; order Rodentia; family Caviidae; genus Dolichotis; species Dolichotis patagonum. The sequence goes on from PVJX010048884.1 coordinate 3,512, forward strand.
CCTAGATGAGTGGCATAGATAGGGAGATTATATTATAGTTAACAAAACTAAAAGCGTCAAATAATGTACTCTACAATGTTTGTCCCTTAAAAATATTTTTTAATTTAACCAGGACTGGTGGTACATGCCTATAATCCCAGCTCGTGGGAGACCGAGGAGATTGCCATGAGTTCAAGGCCAGCCTGGGCTCCATCACGAGTTGAAGACCAGCCTGGGCTACATAGAAAGATCCTATCTCAAAAAACAAACAAACAAACAAACAAACAAACCACCTCAACTTTTAGAAAACTTCATGAACAGGAAATTTTTACATACCTGAGTGACAGGTGCTATCAAACACTTTTTGCAAAAGTGCCTTTGTAATACGGCCAGTTTTTCTGACAGAATTATCCAGTGTCATTAGTGCCCAATCAAATTGACCAGGACTCTTCCTAGAAGAGGCAGTCCTCCTAGAGGTGCTCTCCTCTAGAAGATCTTTCTTCTTTTCAGCAACAGTGGCATACAGCCTGGCTTGGTTCAGTAGTTCTCTAAAAAACAAAACATAATTAGACTAAGTCAACTGCTATCTATCTAGGTCATCTTTTTAAGCAAAATTTATCGAAGTTGTGAATGAGCTACTAAGTACCCATATGTGATGTAAAAAATACTCAGGGAAATATAAACTAGTAGGAAATAGAGATTTGACTTTTGCTTTTGGATGAAATCATACACATCAACTGTATGTACAATTAATTCCTTGAATAGTTGACAGTAGCTTGAAACCTTTGACAGAGTCATTCCAAACTAAAGTAATAATGTTTTAAATCACTCTTAACCAAAATGAGTTAGTAAAGTGAAGCAATTTATATTATGAATTTCTTCTTTTCATAAATGAGACAAAATGTTTAAAATATATCTAAAAATATCAAAAATTCTGAGTATAAGATTATTATGAATTTAATTTAAAATTTAAGTAAGTTTGGGGCTGGGGATTTAACTCAGCGATGTAAGTGCCTGCTTGGCAAACTTGAGGTTGAGAGTTCAATCCCCAGTACCAAAAAAAAAAAAATTTAAGTAAGGTTATGTAACTTAAAATAACATAGTCATTACAAGCTTAAAATTGTATTTTCTTTACAGACTCATTCAAGCCAAAATCATCCCTAATCTGCCTAAAAACAATTTATAATTTATTCCAGATAATTAAAGCAGCCACTACGTATACCTAAATATTATATATGAAGTATATAACTAAATGTTTTAAAATAAAATTCCAAGGACTTTGGGCAGAGCTCAATAGTACAGTGTGTGCTTTCCCTAACAAAGCTCTGAGTTCAATCCCCAGCACACACACAAAAGTTACTGCTTTCCTATCCTGGAAAACCAGTCGAAGGATAAAGGATACCTTATGAAGTTGCATTAAAAGACACTATACCAGAAGATTTTCCACAAGGTGATGTAAACAACAGATACTAGACTAGATGATCTATCACTGTTATTTGGGGAAAATCACAACCACTCTGGCTATCAATAATTCCACCTATACATATAAATAAAATGAAAAAAATTAGGACACTATCCAAATAAAACTTTGGGAGGGGGTGCTGCTGGGAATTCTGGGACCCTGTATATACTAGCCAAATGCTCCACTACTAAACTACATCTCCAGTGCATAATGTCCTATTTTTATAAAAGTAATGACTGGTCCATTGTTAGTTATTAACTAAGGCTTACAAAATGAGCTGAATTAAGTGCTAGAGCTGGGCATAGTGGTGCATGCCTACAATCCTACCACTTGGGAGGCTGAGGCAGGAGGATCACCTCAAGATCATGGCCAGCTTGGGCTACATAGTGAATTCAAGGCCAGTCGGAACCATTTAGCAAAAAAGCCCAAAAAAAGGTCAAAGGTAGTATGCTATAGTGGGTAAGAAGCTGGACTTTGGACCAAAAAACAATTACAAATGCTAGATCACTACCTTCAGACTACATAAGACTCATATTATTCTTTCCTTTCCAAAGGTTCCCATGGCTATTTCTTTGTTACTGTATTAACTGTTACTAAACTATGCCCTTGTTAGTGTCAGGCAAACACAGAATAATAGCATTTTATTATCACCCAGGATAATATGTCAGGTTCAAGTGAGTGTGCAGATCATACTGCTCAGAAACAAAAGCTGAGTAATACAGAAATTTCATAGTAGGGAAGTGTACTTGCCAGTTTTTCACAGTGCAAACGTGGTAAATGTTAAAGAACACAAAAATGAAACTTTTCCTAAATACAGCTCCTACCCTCTCCCCAACCCGAGTCCCCACTCACCACTCCCACACACTGGAGATTGAACCCAGGACCTTCCCACTAATCCACACCCCGGCCCTTTTCTGAGGCAGGCTCTCACCACACTGCCTAATTGCCTAGGCTGGGCTCGAACTTTCAATCCTGCTACCTCAGCCTCCTACAATGCTAGGATTACAGGTGTATGCCACCACACACAACCTAGTCTCTTAAAATGTCACAAAACAAATGCAAAACTCAGCCAAGAAGTGTATATATGTAATTAAACATTCTCAAGCTAATTTTTCTCACAAGTCTTTAATGCAACCAAGTTTCCTTCACGTAAGTGGGTATAGATATTGATGTACTGTAAAAGTGGTATGGAAAAGGATTCTCCATCACTTTGTACATTAATTATAAAGGCCAGATTTAAAAAAAAAAAAGTGCTGAGGATGAAGCCCTCAGCCTTGTGCATGCTAGGCAAGTATTGTACCACTGAGCTATATCCCTAGTCTGAACTGATTTTTACAACTATTCTAGGGGCTTGGATTTAGCTCAGTGGCTTAAGTACCTGTCCGGCAAGTGTGAGGTCATGAGTTTGATCCCCGGTACAAAAAAAAAAAAAATCTATTCTAATATACCCTGAGAAAACCAAGAACTTCACAACGGGCACTGTGTGAGAGGAAGAAAAAGAAACAATCTCAGCATTAATTTCAGCTGGCCCACACAGGTGGGAACCTCTATCAGGCTTGTACAAGACGGAGTTTCCCCCACTCCTCCAGTTTCCCCCACTAACATCTAACATTAGTATGGTATACTTATTACAAATCATAAACTGACATTAGTTACTAGGGTGATTTACACTAAGGTTCACCTTGTGCGCACAGTTCAATAGGGTGGCAAATGTGACATGTACCCATTTCAGTACCACGTAGGGTAATGTCACTTCCTTCAAAATGTCCTGCATGCTACCTAGTCATCCTTTCACCTTCCTTTGGAACCTCTGGCAAGCACTGATTTTTTTCTTTTTTTAATGTCTCTAGTCTTCCTTTCTCCAGAATGTCATATAGGTATACTATACAGTATATAGCCTTAGGAGGCCTGCTTCTTTAATGTTAACAAGGGGTATTTAATATTCTTCTATACCGTTTCATGATATAACAGCTCTTTTTACTGCTGCATAACATTTGATTGTGCACGTATACACAACTTGTTTATCTGTTCACCAATTGAAAGTCATTTTGTTATGCTTCCAATTTGGGGCAATATTGGTGTGCTTTTTTGTGGGGACATAAATTTTGAACTCATTTGGTAATCCTATGGTTAGCTTCATAAGCAACTGCCAAATTATCTCACAAAATAGCTGTGCTACCATTTTACATTCCTACCAGCACTGAACTAGGTCCTTATTTCTCTGTGTCTTTACCAGCATTTGGTGTTTTCAGTTTTAGCCTTCCCAACAATTGTGGTATATCATTATTGTCTTAGTTTGTAATTCCCTAATGACACAAGATAAGCTTCTTCTCACACTTATTTGCCACATATATGTCATGTGTGATGAAATATGTTCAGGTTTTCCACCCATTTTAAACTGTCTTATAATTTTTCTTCCTGGGTCTTTGGGTTTGTTTGCTTTTTAAGCTGTTTTTCATTGTCATTTTTTACTTTTGTTTTTTGAAACAGGTTCTCTTTATGCTGCCCAGGCTGATCTTGAACTCATGACTCTCTTGCCTCAGTTTCCTGAATGCTAGGATTACTGGAGTGCAGCACCACAGACCGTTTATTGTTGAATATTACAAATTCCAATTTTTAGGGTATTAACTTTAAAAAAAAAGCATTACTCATTCCTTGTTAACTCTGAAGGTACACCAAACTAATCATACATTCTTTTTTTAAACCAAGAATCGAACTCAGGACCTCACACCTGCCAGGCAGGCACCATGCCACTTGAGCTATATCCTGGCCCGATCATACATGTTCTTTAAACTCTATTTTTCTCTTACTTGCTGGTACTGAGCTAATTTAAGTGTCACTTTGGAGCTACAAGAGTTGAAAGCCAGGAAATATGGATATAGAAGTGTCATTAATAACTGATAATTATATGTGTTCAAACTCATCTGGCCACAATGGAAGGCTCACAATTTTGCAAAGTGGTAAAAATTAACCATTGATAGGGAAGATGAGATTACATAATGCAAAGCTTCCAGAAGCAGATATGGAAGGAATTTGGATTTTATGAAATGTTTACAAACAGATTTTCACAGAACTACTATTTCAGCTTATTGTGTTATACTATGTTATCAACAATAGGGATCTAAAATTCATCCTTCATTTTCTCAGAAATCCCTAACATTTCTTTTAGCCTAACATGGTGAATTATATCAACTGATTTTCAAATGTCAAGCCTGCTTGCACACATGGTCACTTGATTCCACCTGAAAGATCTTCTTGAGCGTTCATGTCAAAAGTAAAAAAGGTGAGCCCTTCACCTAAAGGGGGTTGGTACTCATTTCAAACTTCCCCGCTGCTACCTACTATACCACTAGTACCTTGTTCCTTCAAATGCAAACTCTTAGGATAATTATTTTACTGATCAATGTCTCTCACCCTTCATGGCTCATTTATGGAATCATGGCTTTTTTTTTCTGAGGCTTTTACTGAAACCAAAGTAAGAATAAAGTCACAGTTCAGAGTTCACTGGCTCAGTCGTTTGTGGATTTTCTACTTAGAACCTAACTAATAACTGTATGCAGAAACTCCTAACTTTCATAGAAACTGCAGATACCCTGTACAACTTTTTCTGGCTTAAAGTTTGCAAGGAGCCAATCTGAGAGCATTATTCAGTTCCTCTTGCTGCTGACTGGTTGCTGCCATGTAACAACATATCTCAGGCAGATGCACCAGCATTCCTGCATCATAACAAGTTGCTTTACCACCAGTAGCTATCTCCAGTGTTCTTGGTTTTTGTTGTTGTTGTTCTTAAAGCCCTAAGCTCCCTAAGATGCTGCTCAAACACCCTGCACCTTCTAAGGTTTCTGGCAATGAACCTAAGTGCCAAAAGAATTTTAAGACACTTCAGGAGAAGGCTGAACTGCTGGATTTACTTCAGGAACTAAAAAGTTATGCCGCCATGACACAGTAGGTATTTATAGGCATGTTTCTGACAATATCCGAAATTTGCAGTTTTTTCACCATTCACAGGTACTCTAGGAATGTCACCCCTGTGAATTTCCGGGTTCCACTGTCCATGGATGCCTCATTAGTCTCTCAGGCTTCAGCTTCTCTTCACACAACTGCCAAATCAGTCATCCCTAGAACCATTCTTCCTCATGTCCTTCTCCCTTTGAGAACCTACAGATGCTGTTTCTGTTACATAAAATTAAGTCATTTTACTTAATTCAGAAGACACATATTGAGCACCTTTCTAAGTACATAGCACTGTGCTAGGGTCTCTAGTGAGTAAACTGAATACAGAGATAAACTTATTTTTGAAATATCAATTGTTAAATACTATGAAGAAAATTAATACAGACTATAACCAAAATGAATAACAGTAAGGTTTTATTTTAGATAAATACTTAAGGAAGAGGACGTTTAAATGTTTGGCCTAAAGAAGACCAGCCATCACAGTGGCAGACGGTGAAGGTTCCAGGCAGAGAGAGAAGGGTCTGTAGCAGGCTGGTGAATGAACAGGAGATGGGAGAGATGAGGCTGGAGAGAAAAGAGCACTGCATCACAGATTCTGGGACTGTCACCTAAGTATAGATTTTTTTTTATCAAAATATAGTTTTGTATCACACTGTGTTGAAGTTTTATAAGCAGTTGTGTCACGATCTCGATTTTTTGGGTCTTGTCATTTTAAGACAGGGTTTCACTATGCAGTTCAGGCTGGCCTTGAACTCACTCTGTAGCCCAGAGTGGCCTTGAACTTGCAGTGATCCTCCTGCCTCAGCCTCCAAAGTGCTGGGATTACAAGTGTGTGCCATCATGCCCAGCCTCACAATCTATTTCTGTTTTACTTGTGAAAATTAACTGAGATGATGCAGTGATTCCCAAATTACCACATTTCTGCTAGGCATGATGATTTTAGATAGCAAAGTAAGCTTAACAAATATTAACTAAGTATTTACTATAGCATTTTCTTTTTTAATAAATTAGCAGAAATCACAAGACTTATTTTAAAAGGCCTATTCAAATGCAAGCTATGCTATTCAACATAATGGAACTCTGGGAAAGATACTGGGTCTTTCTAGGCATTAGTTACTTCAGTGAAGAAAAATTACTATTCTTAGGGGCAGGGTGTGCAGCTCACTGGCAGAGCATTTGCCTAGCAGGTATGATGCTCTGCATGCCAATTCCAGTACAGGGGAAAAAGAAACCCACTTACATATGAGGTATGATCAAAATACACAGTGAATGTTTACTTTTTAAAAAAAGTTATTGCAATAAAAGACATCCTGCCATTAATCCCCCTTCAAAATACTCACCTTACCTTCAAACACATGTCCCATCCTTTTGGCCATTTTCTGAAGCAATTTTACAAATTCTTTTTCGTGAACACTACTTCTGTCTAGTCCCAGTCTCCTTTTCCTGTAGTCTAACTAAACTTTGTCAAAACCCATACTCTTGGAAATTCCTCCAACGAGCTCCAACCATCAACCAACCAACAACCAACCATCAACCAATCTTGGTAGGTTCAAGAAATCAATTGGCCTTTGCCGTATCAGCTCCCACCTTGCCTGACAGTTTATCAGTGAAAGTATGGCAACCGTGGCCCTGAAGCAAGGCCAGCAGATCACTGTAGCTGCTGGTTTCAAAAAGGAGCCTAAAGAGAGTTCTTTCTGTGGTCTGGTGGCCATTTCAGAATTTTGGAAATGGAACGGTCAATTCATCAGAAAGAAATAGCAGGTGAGTGTGGTGGACTTTGGGGGGCCTGCAGGGGAGAGACCCTGGCGCCTCAGGACCATGTGGTTGACTCCGGGTGCCGGGAGAACAAGGAGCTCTTCCGCTCTCTGGGAGGCAGCTGGGAGTGTGGCAGACTTTCAGCGGCCCAAAGGAGAGAGACCCTGGCGCTTCGGGACCTGCACAGTGCGGTTGACTCGGGGTGCTGGGAGAGCAAGGAACTCCTCCCCTCTTTGGGGGGCGGCTGAGAGTGTGGCCAACTTTTGGCAGCCCGAAGCAGAGAGACCCTGGCATGTCGGGACCTGCACAGTGCGGCTGACTCGGGGTGCCAGGAGAACAAGGAACTCTTCCTGTCTCTGGGGGGGCAACTGTGATCCTGCTTGTGTGTAGGCTGAGAATCAGACATCTCATGTTGTCCTGTCCCCCATCCTGTGTCCCTCTCCCCCTCCCCCCTGCCCAGCAAGTGGGAGCCAGTGAACTACACATCTTGTGAAAAGATTGGCTATGTTATTTAGTATGAGCTCTCCATATGCAAAGATAAGGACAACCATTTGGAAGAAAACAAGAGACAATATGACAGATAGTGAAGATCTCTGGTTGTCTAGCTTTGAAATTTATGCTTTCTTATGTCCCATTCTGTT